>JADGIX010000260.1:0-16966 GCA_027595885.1 Globomyces sp. JEL0801
CAGAGCATAAATACTTAACTGGTGTGTGTCCTTGTATGGCAACCCGACAAAAAAAATTGATTCCATCTCCGAAGAAAACACATTTTGATATGTTTCGACATATTCTTTATTATATTTGTCAAGTGCCTGGCCTAGAGTTATTATATTCTTCAAATATGGATACAAACATTATGGGTTATGTGGATGCATCTTGGGCAAACAACGAAGACTATACCTCAGTGTCTGGTTTTTGTTTCTTGTTAGGTACAAGTCTCATATCATGGTCAAGCAAAAAACAAGCAGTGGTTGCTCTATCCTCTACTGAATCGGAGTACATGACGGTCACGAATGACACCCAAGAAGCCCTGTGGATCAAATCTTTAATGAATGAACTGGGATATACTTATGATTGTATTGTCTTAATGGAAGATAATGAAACGTGTTTCAATCTGTCGAAAAATCCTCAGGAGTACAAACGAACCAGGCACATACAAGTCAAATATCACTTTATACGATCCCACGTTGCTGCGAAGACTATTCGGTTAGACGACTGTCCAACCATTGATCAACTTGCTGACATATTCACTAAAGGAGTTACTGGACCTCGCCTCAAATGTATTCTCACTCGATTAATTGTGTTATCAGTTATAAAGCCTAGGAGGGACTTAGAATTGGCTTCACAACTGAACTTCAGTTGCAATCAATCTGGAGTTATTGGTTCCCGTGGATACTCCTGGGCAATGGATGTTTAGAGTGGATATGATCTTACTCAAAAAAAATTAAATTTAATAAAGTAAATTAAGAGTCTAAAATCTATTTCTTTGGTGGTGCAGGTTTTTGTTGAAATCGTTTCAAGAATTGCTTCTTCGGATCTGCAACTTCTTGTTTTTGTTTTACAGAGACAACTTATATAAATCAATATAACAATGTATACCTTTGCTTGGGACAGGAAGCCCCTAACCCATAATCTCAAGTGAACTTTTCTCGATCCAATTCATTTTACCCGCTTTTAACAAAGAAGATGCGTAAGCTAATGGAAACTTTACCTTAAATTCGTCGTGCTCATCCCAGCCAGCCATCAATGCCAAAAATAACCCAGAATAGGGTTTTGACCTTTAACTTTGACCATCGACCTGGAGGAACTACAACGGTAATATTCATTCTGAAAAGTAAGGTTTTGATGTCCGTGCTACGGTTTGATTATGAAATCAAACCGGTTTCTATCAATAAACTCTCTTTAACTTTTTCTAACAACCCAAATCGAAATAATTCTTATGATAATAATACAACCGTTATCAGAGGAGGTAAGAGATAGTAGTTAGCAAGCAGTTTATTACAGCAACCTGGACTGCTAATGGCCAAAGTTCTCTCTCTTATTGGATTGGCTATCGGCGACAGCGAAGTTGATTACAGCAACCTGAACTGCTGTTATCACTTGTGGAATCGTATTCAGAGGAAGCTTCCGTTGACGTTAGAGAAGGTGGTGGAGTAATCATTGATAAATAAATAGAAGTAACGAAATAACATCCCTCGTAATGAACAGAATAATCTCCATGCAAAGTCAAGCGAAATAAGGGATGGTTTAAATATACGGTTTTATAGTTACCATTTTGTAAGTAAACTCCTTCCATGGTATATAAATGGGATCTGCCGATTTGACTTATGGATCATGCATGATGTTGGAACAATGAACCAACTAAATTAGAGATATAACTTTGCATGATTTATCTACCAATCAATACATGTTTGTTATAAAATTATCATAATTAGACACAAGTACAATTTGAGTTTTTAGAATGTTGATGAGAGTTTTTCAAACGAACTGATTGTTAGGGATTGGGTTCACCAGTAGCGAAAATGTTTCAATAAGCAATACTAAGCTTTCTTTCCCAAAAAGTTTAAATTCGTATGGCGAGACTGGATGTAATTTTTCTAGCCAAGATATCCAACCCAAATAAGGGTGGAAGAGAAATGAACCTCGAATAGTTCGCTATATACTTACTAGAAGAATATGGATTCTCAAATTAACGTCTTAACGATTCCAATACACATTAAAGAACTAGCCAAACGTTTAATTAAAGAGTCATTAGAAAGAATGGTTTGAAGGTAAATATAGATATTTATTTATTAATTTTATTAGAGATATTCAATATATAGCTAATTAGTTCAAAATGGACATGACATCAAATCGCATACGAGCAAAAAAACGACGATACAAAAGCTACTCAAGCATCTTGTACTCATGATACTATAGACGAGTTTCAAAATACTATTCTTTGTACAAGATACTTCAATTTAGTATTCCTGGTGGTGATTATACCCGGTGCTTTTCTATCAATACCATGGAGGTAATCTTACTAGAATTGTAGAAACTATTGATGCAGATTTACATTTTTTAGAATCTGCAACAGATACAGATTAAAAGATTTACCATATCCCATTAAGTATCTTACATTCTAACCAACAACCCGTCCTGTAGATGTTCGGCTAGCTGAGAATTCAAGTTATTATATCTCAAAGTTTCATTAATTTTTTCTGAGGATTAGGGTCAGGTTCATAGTACGAAAAAAATTTAAAAGTTAAACTCGGGTTTTTAGAGGTTAGTGAGCCTTGACTTCAATTTCTACATGATAGGTTTTGTTTATTTTAATTCCTTCTGGTAAATTATAACCGATATAATATATATTTGACTGAGTTTTCTAAATGTACATACATATGTCCCATTATCATCTCCTCGTGTGTTTAAAATTGATGTTTCGCGAGATGATTGATTATACGCGTCAAAAATTCAAAAAGATATACATTCAATCTCCAATTGATTATTAGACGTGTAATACTCACTATTAAAGCGCTTTGATACTTTTCTATGTGAACGCTGATGCGAAACCCTGAAAGCAAAGACTAATACTAAAGATTGGTTTATGAGTTTATTATTATTGCGATTAAGAATGGCAGACCAATAACTTTGCTATCATTTTGATAGAAGGGTTGAATGTACAACTGTTTTACAATAGTCTTTGGGTGACATAAATTTCCCATCAGACAACAGATCTAAATTATTTAAAACCTCATTATCCAGTCTACTACAATCGGCGCTTCCATCACATCTGAGGATTGCGAAGAGTATTGGAAGTAATTGGTGTGGTAGGTGTTGCTGGTGTATTAATGGATCTAAATTGTATTCAGGGGGCCACGCAGGTTCCATGCCTTTGGTGCAAGAATAATCATTATGATGAGTTACTAATGAAACAAAGGAGTTGATAAAATTTCTTGGTACAAGATAGATATAATCACCTAAAGGTTCTCCTTTCTCTTTGCTTGAAATGTATATTCTATTTGTGTTTAAGCTGGATAAAGTTGCTATTGACTCTTCAAAAAAATACAGATCTGGACGGATGAAAATATACCATTCATACTCAAATCCATGTTGGATTTCATAATTTCGAACATGATTGTAAGCAGACACTTTCCGCATGTAAGATGTCCAATGGGCAGGATTATTTTCTCGTTGGCAGCAACTACTTTCTTTAATGTTTGGCTCGGTGCATGAAGGATTTTCCCATGATATTTGTCTCGTTTTTCCTTTGAAATATTCTAAGGCTTTTTCATCAGAGAAATAAGGATATTTCAAATTCATTGTCTTACAAGAATATTCTTCTGATTTTGATAATTGAAAGAAATAATCAGGGTGGTTGGTGAGTGACTGAATGTAACGAGCGAGTGATCGATGGACAGATTTTGATGCGAATGATCGCGTACCTCCAATTACCATCACTGCTGCTGTTTCGTTCCCGTGGAATATAGACGTTTCTTCGCTGATTCCGTCTGCATCTGAATAATATATATCGCTCTCCACAACTATGCGTTCTTGACACAGAATATAAGTTGAAATTAAGATAATCATAATCAAGCACGAAGTTAAAACGTAAATGACACTTAATTTGAATCTCTAAATGTATGAATGATCAGCAAAGAACAATACCATCAATTTCGAGTCATTGGTCTTTTTAATCGTGTCCATTTCAACCACAAGCGATTCCCTGAAATCTTCTTTCATTTAAAAGACGAAAAAGACACTTTTCAAAAAGCAAAGTGTGTGTCATGTTTGGTAGGTTCCAAAAATGACATGATGAAACATACACTTAAGGAATTTCGTAACTTTTACACCCCAATCTACGATGTCACCAAGAAATAAATTTTTATATGAGTGTTATGACTTACTCAAAGTTATAAGTCGTTCTGATGCCTTCTCAGTGATGAACTCCATATTGTATGTTTACTTATGGCAGAGTATAGAAATTGAACATCTATGTAATATAGCTATCCTAAAATGAAAGTTTAATAATCGCAAGTAATGATAGAAGTCTTTTGATGAGTTGATTGATTTTAGACATTGTCATTGTTGAGCTTGAAATGAAGGACAGAACGAAATAAATGTAAGTGCTCCTCTACTTAACCCGGTCATATTTGATACTCTTATAACTTAATATCAACTAGTGATATCTAGTACGAATAAATATACCAAGTTGTACCTCTAGCTTCTTAATAGGTTTGTCTACTGGTTATTGCATATGTTGGCTGATCTATTTCAACGTTCCTTGATTTCCAACCAATTTAAGGACCCAAATTGGTTGGTTATAATATCAAACTATCATTCACAGAAATGTTAAGAGAAAACACGCTCTTTTAACCTCATTTTACAATACATTTAAAAATGAATCTGCAAAACGCTATTGAATTAAACCATAATTCACACCTATTGATATTAGTCACAGGAACTCTATCTATACTATTCTCAAGCTACTTCTACTGGTTGTACTATCAAGTACAGAAACGTTATGTATTCCAACTAGGAGTACTACTAACGATAAATGGAATGAGTATGATAATGCGGTTTATCTATCACTTGGATGAAGATGATGTTGCAAGAACAATAGCTTCAAATTGGATGATAGTGTTAACATTTATATTTTGTCAATGGATGCATGGTGACTTGTTAAAGCTTATATGTGTTGCTAGCACATTTTGGACTGTGCAGAAGGTACAAATCTACAAATACATATCGTGTATTTTGGTACTATTTGGATTCGTTGGTCGATTATTGTCAAAAATAGTATTTACACTAGGCGATAGAAGTTTCCTTGATATGGTAAAATACATTTTAACACTAAAACTTAAGTGGAATTCGTCAATTTCAAGTTACGTTTCTACTCTTATTCAAATATGCGCTTTAATGCAAGGAATTTACATGACTTTCTTGATGAAAAGTATCTGCAACCTGAAAGATGAGAAGTCTAGGTCTAACTTTGAAAAGTATTTGAATCGCTCTTACTTCCTACTGGCAACCTTCATCTTATCTAATATATTGGCATCAATAATGTATATCATAGGAACAATCGTTAAAGGACCAAAGGAAACGATATACTATTATTTCTACAGTACATTTCTTTGCATCGGTCTGTTCTTTTTTGCAATTCAACTCATGTCATTATCCCTTCTGTTTGAATCAATCAAGTCAATGAAATTTGGTCCTGACTCTGATCGCAAGAAAACAGTAAATACCAGATAATGATGCAAACTTTAAAATGATAGTTAAACCAAACTATAAATTAAAAAATGTATACCATAAATTTCTATAATTTTCCACTTTATTGAGTCATTAATGCAAAGAATGATTCCAAACCTTCTGGGCCAATTGGTAAAATAAAGGCCATCGAAAACTATCATGATACGGTAGTAGTGAAAAGTACAGGGAAGTCGTCAAATATTGTATCCAAACAATCTTATCTTCACCATACTCTGCTTTCACAAATTCTAAAAATACTTGTTGTAGTTCATCCAAGATTTGTTGATCTTGTTCGGAAACTAAATCACATACTTTCGTATGGTCTTCAACATCCGATTCAGAAGCTAGTAGGATAAAGTCATATCCAAACAGTGATTGATATACTTTGGCTAGATCATATAGACAATCACCTTCAGTCGTGTAACGTTCATCAATATGACCTCTCATATCTAGAAATGCAATTGTTCCATTGGGTTTCAGAATACCGTTCGAGAAAACTGGATCACCATGGATGACTTTGGATGGAATACCTTGATCTTTAGATTCATACTCGTTCAATTTCTCCATCAATTGATCATAGAAAGACCTCACTTCTGGCCCCAAATCTTTATAGATACTATCAAAGTTCTTTTGAAATCGTTGCGCCAGCTTTTTGCCATAATTGCTGTAGATATTTACTGGTGTAGTCTTTGGAGATGTGAAGAGATCCACAAAATGTTGTCCCAATTGAATAGGTTTCTTTCGTTCACCTAATAAAAATAGTCAGTCATCTACACCAATGACTTACCTGATGATCCATGAATGGTCTTGAGTACTGCAAGATACGACTTTAACCGACCAGCCGTTAGAGCCCGATTGATCAACAAATGGGTAAATGAAATTCCTGAAATCTTTTCTAATGTAATACTATAAGTATCGGTAATAAACTCAGGTTTGTGTTTGACTGCTGGAAACAAGTATCCAATATCATCTGGTAAAACAGAATAAAAGTAAATTTCACCCAAAATTTCAGGAGATTTAGATGATTTGATGACATTATCACCAATGATTTGAACTAGATTGATGGATCGAGGTTCAATCATTGATTTATGGGTTCCTTTCACTGTTCCACTTAACCATCCCAATTCACGTCGAGTATCCAACAATGCATTCACTGCCAAATCATCCACATACACATGTGCATACGGTTTACCAAAAAAGATCTCGTCATATGGAATATCAAGTTTCTCTAGTGTAGCAAACGTAACAGGTCCAATATCTTTCAATACACTTCCAATATTACCACCATGAGTTTTCATTCTACGAGCCGTCTGGATAATGATATGATGACCAGCTTTGTGTAATTCACGAACTAACTGGATATTGTGAATGATGGGTTCACAGGTGGTATAATCATCCACCACCTTTGGCATAGTCACAAGTGTTCCATCCAAATCAAAACAGAATCTTCGAGGTGTGACTATATTTTGATCTCCTAATATATTAGTACGAAATCAAAGTCACCTTTGATGAAATGAAGGAATTGATCCAATTTATCAGGAGTAGCAACAGAATGAAAATCAGATTTGTTGATTTCAATTCCTAAAAATAAAAATCCATCTTGAATCATTTTAAGAATAATGGCTGATGTATAGTATTCTCCAATATATCCTTCTTCCACCTTTTGTGATAATAAAGCACCAGAGTAACGTTTCAAGAGTGATGCCGATCCAAACACGTATGCTCCCGAATTGGCTTTATTAGAAATCGGTTGTTTCTCCTTAATGTCAGTAATTCGACCACTTTCATCAATGGAAATATAAGAGTAAACTGCCATTTCATGATCATCATCAAAATGCACACACGCTGATACTTTTGAAGGTAATCGTTTGATAGAGCTTAAAATATCATCAAAATAAATGGTATCACAATTCAATGTGACTGTTTTTCGTGCCAATTCAGTAGCATTCATTGATTGACATACAATAAACAACGTCTCGGCAGCACCACACGTATCAAAGATCAATGGAATCAATTTGATTGTTAAAGTAGGGTAAGTTTTGCGTAATTGAGCTTGGACTTGTAAATCAATAGAAATATCTTTTGACATGGCAATCCAAATAGTATCAGCTTCAGAAACAGATAATTTATCAATGATCCAAAATAGCATCGGTCTTCCCACGATATTAATGAAAGGGGTTGGATAACGATAACCAAGCTTTTGGAAACTTGACCCTACCCCACGTCCAATTGGAATAATGATGAAGTCGTCAAATATTGTATCCAAACAATCTTATCTTCACCATACTCTGCTTTCACAAATTCTAAAAATACTTGTTGTAATTCATCCAAGATTTGTTGATCTTGCTCGGAAACTAAATCACATACTTTCGTATGGTCTTCAACATCCGATTCAGAAGCTAGTAGGATAAAGTCATATCCAAACAGTGATTGATATACTTTGGCTAGATCATATAGACAATCACCTTCAGTCGTGTAACGTTCATCAATATGACCTCTCATATCTAGAAATGCAATTGTTCCATTGGGTTTCAGAATACCGTTAGAGAAAACGGGATCACCATGGATGACTTTGGATGGAATACCTTGATCTTTAGCTTCATACTCGTTCAATTTCTCCATCAATTGATCATAGAAAGACTTCACTTCTGGTCCCAAGTCTTTATAGATACTATCAAAGTTCTTTTGAAATCGTTGCGCCAGCTTTTTGCCATAATTGCTGTAGATATTCACTGGTGTAGTCTTTGGAGATGTGAAGAGATCCACAAAATGTTGTCCCAATTGAATAGGTTTCTTTCGTTCACCTAATAAAAATAGTCAGTCATCTACACCAATGACTTACCTGATGATCCATGAATGGTCTTGAGTACTGCAAGATACGACTTTAACCGACCAGCCGTTAGAGCCCGATTGATCAACAAATGGGTAAATGAAATTCCTGAAATCTTTTCTAATGTAATACTATAAGTATCGGTAATAAACTCAGGTTTGTGTTTGACTGCTGGAAACAAATATCCAATATCATCTGGTAAAACAGAATAAAAGTAAATTTCACCCAAGATTTCAGGAGATTTAGATGATTTGATGACATTATCACCAATGATTTGAACTAGATTGATAGATCGAGGCTCAATCATTGATTTATGAGTTCCTTTCACTGTTCCACTTAACCATCCCAATTCACGTCGAGTATCCAACAATGCATTCACTGCCAAATCATCCACATACACATGTGCATACGGTTTACCAAAAAAGATCTCGTCATATGGAATATCAAGTTTCTCTAGTGTGGCAAACGTAACAGGTCCAATATCTTTCAATACACTTCCAATATTACCACCATGAGTTTTCATTCTACGAGCCGTTTGGATAATGATATGATGACCAGCTTTGTGTAATTCACGAACTAACTGGATATTGTGAATGATGGGTTCACAGGTGGTATAATCATCCACCACCTTTGGCATAGTCACAAGTGTTCCATCCAAATCAAAACAGAATCTTCGGGGTGTGACTATATTTTGATCTCCTAATATATTAGTACGAAATCAAAGTCACCTTTGATGAAATGAAGGAATTGATCCAATTTATCAGGAGTACCAACAGAATGAAAATCAGATTTGTTGATTTCAATTCCTAAAAATAAAAATCCATCTTGAATCATTTTAAGAATAATGGCTGATGTATAGTATTCTCCAATATATCCTTCTTCCACCTTTTGTGATAATAAAGCACCAGAGTAACGTTTCAAGAGTGATGCCGATCCAAACACGTACGCTCCCGAATTGGCTTTATTAGAAATCGGTTGTTTCTCTTTGATATCAGTAATTCGACCACTTTCATCAATGGAAATATAAGAGTAAACTGCCATTTCATGATCATCATCAAAATGCACACATGCTGATACTTTTGAAGGTAATCGTTTGATAGAGCTTAAAATATCATCAAAATAAATGGTATCACAATTCAATGTGACTGTTTTTCGTGCCAATTCAGTAGCATTCATTGATTGACATACAATAAACAACGTTTCGGCAGCACCACACGTATCAAAAATCAATGGAATCAATTTGATTGTTAAAGTAGGGTAAGTTTTGCGTAATTGAGCTTGGACTTGTAAATCAATAGAAATATCTTTTGACATAGCAATCCAAATAGTATCAGCTTCAGAAACAGATAATTTATCAATGATCCAAAACAGCATCGGTCTTCCCACGATATTAATGAAAGGGGTTGGATAACGATAACCAAGCTTTTGGAAACTTGACCCGACCCCACGTCCAATTGGAATAATGATGTTAAGACCTTCATGGTTTCCGTTGTCGACTATCTCTTAGCAATACACTGCCTACCTTTTACTCTCTTTGATGGGGAAGATAGCATTTTTTTTCTAAGTTGAACTAAATTGAATTGTAAAAATCAACACATGCGCCGTAAAAAGCAACGCAAACAAACACGTGGGACTCTCTAAAATGCAACGTTGGACGAGATAATATCGTTGGTGGGATAATTTTAATTGTGTATATGGAAGACGAATGATGTTGGTGTTGTGGAAGTCATGGAAGCGGTGGACATTTGACCATATACCCATCTAGAACAATTGAATATTGTTGTAAAGATTAGTTGTTGCTGGAATTCATAGGATTCTGATTTTCATTTCCGTTCTGTAGTATTTTATAAAGATATGAGAGAAACTGAGAAAACCATGCATTGTTCAAGTACTCTATGGAATATAATTAAAATAGCACAAAGTATTAAAGAGTTTATATTTCGAGTTCTGGATATTTATAACTTGTTAATAATTGTTACAATCGGTCCAGGTGTTAGGTGGCTCACAAAAAACGCGACTTTATAAACACCTTTAGACTTAAATACTTGAATCGTTCAGATGAACCGCCATGAACATCCACCCAACTATTCTACATTCACCAACCAACCTACATCAGGTTTAGGTCAAATGCAACCCCAGCAACATCTTGGCCAACAACAGTTTCATCCTCACCTCCCATCAGCACCTCCTCCAGGAAGTCCTCAACTCGGATACCAACAGCAAATGGGACAGCAACCATATGGATCACAGTATAACCAACAACAACATTACTCTCAACCATACATGCAACAACAACCGTATCCAAATGGTCAACCTTACATGCAACAGCAACCTTATCCAAATGGTCAGCCATACAACCAGTATAACAACCCTCAGGTTTACCCTTATCCACCAGTAACTTATGAA
The DNA here is from genome assembly GCA_027595885.1 of Globomyces sp. JEL0801. Classification (NCBI taxonomy): domain Eukaryota; kingdom Fungi; phylum Chytridiomycota; class Chytridiomycetes; order Rhizophydiales; family Globomycetaceae; genus Globomyces; species Globomyces sp. JEL0801. The sequence goes on from JADGIX010000260.1 coordinate 10,782, forward strand.
GATTTTTTTAACAATACTAGGGTCAAACTGTAATTGTGAAGCAAGAACGCGATGATGGATGTTTAACTGCACTCCTGGCAATATGTTGCTGTTGCTGCTGTTTAGATTGCATGTATTAGATGCAATATCTTACTATAATACCAAATTAGTCCCGCAATAAACGTGTTTGTTCTTTTTCTGTATTAGGTACGTTCAGATTGGAGTTGTGGTGATCCTCTATAAGAATCAGTTTTTGGGTCTTCATTCACAAAGATTGTACATAGAATCAGCTAAGCAATACAACCGGTGAAATTTTCTCGTTTGGAAAGCCATTGATTATTATAAAATGTCTAAACTAAAATGTACATCTAACCGACAAACCACTGATCACTACATGGTTTTAACCATTAAATGGTCAGTACACTGTTCTTACCAACGAACAACTTATGCGGTGTTTCACAACCAATTGAGTTGTTTTATAAATATTATCAGTAGTACACGATTTCGTCAATCACGTGTAAACTTACCATTCAATTTATGGGCATAATATTGAGTTATGTGATTTCTTGTGGACTTGAATTCTAGCTTCTGAAATGGTTTTTAATATTGGTAACGATGTACTCGTGGAAAATGGGAGGAAGCATAGTAAAGGGGTAACTAATTGTGGATTAACTAATCAATTATAGGTGTTGAAAGTAGTCATGGTTTTGGTTATTTGGATAATCCTAATGGCCATCTCAACTTTTTTTCTAAGCGGCGACTGGATTGAACCGGTCCATCAGACAGAATGGGATGGATTTTCAAAATTAACACCTGGACTTGGAAGGGTTGCAGTAATGGTTGTGGGAGGCACTAGAACTTTCTCATCCAAATCTGTTCATAAATCACTTGCAACATACATCCAATCTTTAACTAACCAACCGGAATATTTCTTTCAACTTACAAAGTCAGATGAAGAAGACTGTAAAACTATGTATATCAAATACCCCGAATTTTCAGATGAAGTCGCGTTAACATATTTTAATGATACTACCAAACATATATCTTGGGAGAATCCTTCTTGCGATGAACCAAATATTAAGAAGAGTAGTTGCTGTGGACGTAAAAGCAATCCTTGGCATTGGATATCTTACATGAGGAAAATATCAGCTTACAATCATGTTCGCGATTATGAAATTCAACAAGGTTTTGAATACGATTGGTATATATTCATCCGACCAGATCTATACTTTTTTGAAAAGTCCATCTTTACATTATCAAGTTTAAACAAAAATCGAATCTATATATCTAGTAAAGAAAAAGACCAACCACTGGGAGATTATATTTATTTGGTACCCAAACAGTACATCAAGATATTTATTTCTTCAATCACTCATCATAACGATCGAGCATGTAGTGAGGGTAAAGAACCAATCTGGTCACCTGAATTCTTATTAGATCCTTACATTCATCGACATCAACAATTACCACATCAAATGCTTCCTATACTGTTTGCAATTGCTAGATGTAATGGGAAGGCAGACTGCAGTAGATTGGATAATGAAGTACTCTATAATCTAGATTTATTGAAAGATGGAAAGTTGGTATCTCCAAAGGATTACTGTGAACAAGTTTTTGAATCCAATATTTTACAATTTGTTCCTAGTTAATAAAGGTTAATATTAGATCTTGAATCTTAAACATTTGTAGTTGATCATATCGTAATTTATCTCGACTCTTAATACATTAGTATGGAACTGTTCGACGAAATCAAAATTATATTAGGAACACATTAAGAACTTGATTTACAGTATTTCAATATATTGTTAAAATTGGAACCTAACAAAAAGTTAAATTGAATTGAATACCATGGATGATCCAAAACCTTTGTAATCTCAAATCTAGTATCTACATTCCGGTCCAACAATCCATTTAATAAATCAATCAAGTCACCATGAATCAATCCAGGATATTTTAATGTTTGATTAGATAATATTTCGTCCACCGTGAAATATGGATTTTCATGAAATTTCAAAGTATATAATAGAACTCCCAATTGCCACATATCTTGTGGTTTTCCCTCATAAGATAATCCTTTCAATACTTCAGGAGCAGCATATAGTGTTGTACCGAAAAATGATTTGAAAGGTGCTGAAGAACAATATGCTGCTGATCCGAAATCAATTAAAGTGACATGAAAGCTATCATCAATTAAGACATTCTCATCCTAAAAAGAAATCAATTCCTATCCATAAGTACCTTGATATCACGATGAACTATCCCTACAGAATGAATATATTCGATCGCCACTAGAAGTTGTTTAAATATAACCCTAATTGTATCATCATTAATAAATGAATTCTGTTCTATAAATTCAAATAAATCTTTTGTAGGATGATGATCAAAAATCAAATAGTAAAAGAATGAATCTGAAAAAAAGGTTTGTAAATGTGGTAGATGTGGATGAGGAGATTTTGATAAATCATGCAAGATTGCAATCTCATTTGGTACTCGATTGCCTAGATCAGGACGACGACACCATGTCAGAATCCTAGATCGAACCACATACTTGACCACCAGGGGAATCTAAAATGAACACATTCCAGTATATTACCTTTGAGTTATCGTAATTGTGATGACATAGTTTTACAAACGAATATGCCCCTTCTCCCAATGCTGAAATAACTGTAAAATCTTCAATTTGATGGGATGAACGTTCAATTAAAGACATGGGTATTGGTGGTTTAACATATATTGGATTTGCTTTTGGTGGCAGATCTTTGAGTAAACATTCGTTGGCAGGAGTATCAATCAAATGCAGTTTACCAATAAAGGTATGTGAAGTAGATGTTTTTGAATGTGCAGAACTAGGTGATTTGATAGAGAGTGAGGTATGCAGAGAATGTCCCGATACTGGCGTTTTAATTGACAAATGATTCGATGATGGATCAGCAGTGGTTAAATCCGGTAAAATATTCTGAAAATACCCATTGTTTGTATTAGATTTCGTAAGAGTAACTAATTATTTGTTTAGAAATGTGAATAAAAAAATACCAGTATCAGCAGTTTGAGTCGAAATACTCAAGAAATTTGGTTTGGTAGATTTAAACTCTTCCGTGGTGGATACGTTGAATTCAATTTCTTCTTTAGTTAACTTTTTTGGGGTTTCTAATACGTAATGTATCCAAAGTGCATATCCATCTTTCAACATTTCTGAATCGGTATTCCAAATTCTACAATGTAATGAGAATTCAAATTCTGATTGATCGATATGTTTAGCAATTACACGACAAGTTTTCAAATTGCAACAGACATGAGATTGGTTCAAGTGAATGTGAGAATGTTTATAAATTGAATTTGAATGAATAGATTGATCTAAATCGATGTTTTGGGTACTGGTTTCTTTATGTGAAAGAGTTAATCTATCCAAACATTCTTTGATTTTTGGTATATAATCTTGGATTTGAAGACCAACGATATTATAGTCACCAAATAATGAGAGGGATAAGCAATGATTCATTGATTGCACTTTAAGATCTGTATCAAGAATAATGAATCCAGTCAACTCGACACTTGTAAATATTGTAATGGAATTATTGTTCAACGATTCTGGACTGTTTATCGCTGACTGTTGATTATCTTTAATTGATAGAAACAAGGGAATATATTGTTTGTTCCTATTTATACCACAAGTAAATATGAATTCCGAATTAGTATCCATATCTTTTTTGTGTATTGTATCCTTTAAATTCAAAATGTTTGGTAACAGAAAACGAAGTGGTTGATTCGTAATATCACGTTGCTCCCATCCAAATATAGGTTCAAAATCACCTATTAATCCAGATATCATTCCCTAGAATAAAGTTGTGAAACGATTTTACATTTTGAATAGACAAGGTTGTAGAGTACTGAATCAAATCCGAGAAAAACCAAGTATAAGTAGATTGAGATTGTTGAATTTTGATAGAAGCGTGATATTGATTATTCAAATGAGATTTCATGGTTATCTAGTGTGAGTCATTCAAAATCTTACAATAGTGTGATTGTGGTGCAATATAAATTGAACAGGATCAGATTCGTGGGAAGGGTGTAAATAAGATGAAATAAAAGAGGATAGATTCAAACCCACCAAGTTTAACAGTTCAACGGACTTGGAAAACCCATGAGATGCGGATATGATACGTAAAGATAAATCAGTTGTGACGATGGCCTATAAATATGATTACCCTAAACAATTGTTATACCGAAACTTGGTCAGCATCGCAGTTCAAATCGTTTAATCTGTAAAAAGCTACAGGAGGGTCAGACATATTATCGATTGGAATTCGCATTTCAATTAAATATTAGAGTTGGATCAATTATGATGGACTAGTAATTCAAGAAGTGATTATGAATAGTCTGTTGGATCTATCAGATATTTAGAGTTTGATGATAGTCTGAGATGAGTATTGATGGAGATTTACGATAATCAAAGGAGATAATCTACTAGAGGGTGTAATTAAAGTGAGGAAATAAGCTGATTTTAAGGTCGTATCCCAGTACTTTAATGGTATTCAGTGCTGTTTCTAAAGTGCTTTTTGTCTCTTTTTAGGGAACAAAAACAAGATGATCTGAAGGGTATTTAACCCAATACCGACATGAATTTCATCATTAAAGGTTCAGTTGTTCATTTTTGGTTACTGTTCATTTTATTCTTTTATTTCATGTCCGTTGCTCGTCAATTAATACTCACCGAACGATTCGCCCGATACCCAGCTTTTTCTAAAGTAACAGAAACTGGATTGTTAACGACAGTTGAAAATCACTCATTTCTCTCCTCAAAAAGTCATCCTTCAAGTATTAAAATACTTGGTTTTGATTATAGATGCCTGTAGAATCTTCTCATTTGAATTTTCAAAATGGTTTGTTTGGAGGAATTACTGCTTCATTGATTGATATTGGTGGTATGGTTGGAATTGTTCATCTTGTTTTAATAGGTACCATGGCAATTTATGCCAAACAAGATGAAGAAAAGATGGATAATGCTGGAGTGAGTGTCGATTTATCAGTCTCGTATTTAAATGGTGGGAAATTAGGTAACTGGGTGAGTAAATCTGATTCTAAGGTGACCTATTAACGTAATTTAAAGTCATTCATATATATTAGAATCCATTCCGTATGTGATAAATTTGGAAAGAACTTGGCATTCACTAGAGTTGATATTCTAGTGGATGAAAAGGTGATTGCGACAGGAAGACACACAAAATATATGGGTTTGGGCAACTATAAAGCAGAATCAAGTCAATAAAATTGGAATGCCCCATTTACATTCAAACAAATTATCAAGTAGCATGTTATCTTGTCTGTTCAAGAACAAGGTATAACTTAAAATGGACTTGTATTATCATGTTATTGTTTTCTATTGTCAGTGGGTTTTGTTAAATTCCTATCGTTAATCAATTGGTATATTTTGATGGATTGTCTGTTTGTTTGAACAATTCTTTGAAGTTTCATTCAATGCTTATTTTTGATGACTACGCAACCACCTCGTTTCAATGTCAATACAAACAGGAGTAAGCTTTCAGTTAACAGTCTATGAAGATTGAATAGAAGATGGCTTGAGATTCTCATATCCAACATTTGATAATTGATATTGATTCCAAATGGATCAATCTTACTCTTCCATATTCGATATGAGATCCTGATTATCTTTCGGCATCTAGATATTCGATTAAACTAGTGAATCCTATTCATCAACGATTAACTTGGAAATAGTTTAGCTTGGACAAAATTATTTTCACTTGGTTGTTCAATATCCGGACTACCTATGAATTACTGTCAGATGTGATTAACTAGAGTATGTCTAGTAGGTAGGATCAGAAAGCTTGGAGGTATACGTGGTTGATTTTGACTCTCACCAACTAATTGTAGATTGTTTGGATCCAGTCAACTAACATCCCTTCGCTGCATTTTCATTCTTGATCAAGTTACTTACCCCATATAAACAGTTAACAGTCTGTATAAATTTTCAATGTGAAAGACTGTGATTGATAGTCATCATTGAATGAAGATATAAAAGAAACTCATTAAAAGAATGAAGGACATTGATTTGATTTTAAAATTATCTTTATTAAATTAACGACAAGCTCGCCTAAAGTAGTTGTTTGGGTTTTTGTCACAACGCTTAGTGCGCGTGCTACCGACTATACGGTCACTTTGGGTTGATTCACACATTCCATTCTACAAAT
>JADGIX010000261.1:0-16928 GCA_027595885.1 Globomyces sp. JEL0801
TTTATTGTATCATAGCCTTTTAATATTAAAAATCCTTTAAAGTTTAAAATTCTTTAGGAAATATTATACATCATAAACACTGATATGTTCACTATATACAATCAAGACTCATAACACTGACACACAAATCATACACCATTTTACAGACACAGATTCTTTATATCGGAACATGAATCACATCAACTACAACAACTTTTATAAAGAAATAATTACAAAGCAGACAGACTCACCCCACAACATACCATTTCTTTTCCCGTATCAAAAATAAAGCCAATATGATAACTAGTTAACTAGCCCTCGTTGAGAGCGCCCATCGCTACTCCTCAAGGAGGAGCAACTAGTCATTTGAAGCATGCTGAAGGTTTAGAACTGCAAAAAAGGAAACGAACGAAGCGAATATAATAATAAATGTTTACTATAATGACGAATCGTTAATGATTATACTCTTCCATGAATCCAGTACTTTAGGATTATATCTAAAACTAATGTTCTGGATTACAAAGCAAGGTGCTGGCTGTCTTCGCTTAAATTGCAACACACTAGCTGCAAATTTGTAGCATAAGAATCTACGTTTCTACGATTCTTATCGATCTTCATTCAGTGCCTTAAAGTAATTTACCATTGATGAGTCTTCAATGAGGCATGTTGTTCTTTCGCATTGGCATATTATTTGTGTCATTTGGGAGAAATTTACAATTTTGAAAATAAATAAAGAAATTATTTGTACTTTGAATGGGATCTGTTGTACGCCTCATTCAAAGGTTTAATATCCCCCTAATTACTGTATAAAGCTTCGGACACCCTCCAAACAAAAAAGAAAGCGAAATTCGAATTTTAATCTTTATCAAATAATTGACGAAACCAATACAAGTGTACGAGGAGATAGTAAAGAATTTTTAAAAATCGAAGAGGAAAAACTAAAGCGCAAAAGAGAAGAAAGTGAGTGGAAAAAAATGAAATATGAAAGGGATTTAGTATTAGAATAACGAGATATTAAGCCAGTGCTCGAATAAAAGAAGCGGAAGTCTGGGTGACTGAAACACGCAGCATGAGTGAAACTATACTTGCATTAATGCAGGTCATACAACCAAAATTAAATTAGATTGACACTGAATAAAAGAGTTGAACATTCAAATAGTATATTATGCTAATTGAGATATTCATCAATTGTTGGTGGTAAACAATTGAAATAATCCGAAATTTGATTTCCGTAAAAACAACTATGACAATTGCCCCTAACCCTAACTCTAACTCTTTCTAAGTGTTGTTCTATTACTAATGTTTGTTGTAATCTATTATTTTTGTTGTAATCCTAGTGTTTCCAAATGTTCTTCGTTTTACCAACTACGTGTTCTACTGAGACACGTAGCGAGGACATAGTGATATTGTATATTTTTTGTTCTTCGGTTAGTATATTTCCAGTGTATGGTGTCATAACTCGGTATGTGTTCACGCGATATCCTTTATCAGCGTAAAGGTAATAGTATAAATGATGAAGGCCATCATCATCTGGGATATGATGGGTTATAGAATTATAGAAGGGGGGAAGGTGCCACCCCCAATGTAGTGGGGAAATGGACTTAAAAGTGGGTAAAAAAAGACCTAAAAACATTCATTTATTAACAATTAGATCTGCTCAAAAGTGAAAACGCATTAAAGAAGAAAGTTGCAAATGCGACAAAAAAGAAAGCCAATTCAACGGGAAAGGTAATCGAACATTCATTAACATGAGAAGAAGCTCGAAATACCAAAGCTTCGATTTAGTCGTTTATGAATACTTGCCTTCAACATATACACAAAAGGAAAGTGTGCAACACGATTTTGACAATATCTTCGTCAGAATTGATATTAAAAAAGGTGGGAATCATTACGAAATCTTGGATATCGATGAAGATTGGATAGATGAACACTTCTGTTTGGTAAAAGCGGGTAAAATGAATTGGATCGAGAGAAGTTCACTTGGGATTATGTTTTCTGTTCCTGTCCAAAGCAAAGGTATACATTATTATATTGATTTATATTAGTTGTCTCTGTAAAACAAAAACAAGAAGTTGCAGATCCGAAGAAACAATTTTTGAAACGATTTCAACAAAAGCCTGCATCACCAAAGTATGATCGTCGGTCAGATTTAGAAATATTAAATTCGATTGTCCACAGCAGTGACAGAGAATTTGATTCACTAGATGATGGCAACAGTCAAGGTAAAATTATTATTGCATTTAATTATAGATGATGAATACGAAAGTATCTTAGAAGAAGAAACTACAGAGTCTGATCAAGACCAGATTGATCTTCCAAGTAGTTTGAATGAAAGTACCGAGACTTCAAGATTAGATGATAGTACCGAGACTTCAAGATTAGATGATAGTACCGAGACTTCAAGATTAGATGATAGTACCGAGACTTCAAGATTAAATGAAAGTACCGAGACTTCACGATTAAATGAAAGTACAGGATTGACAGAGACATTCCATCTTATGATGCTAAGACACCAGTTACTTATTAAAGAAGCAGATGATGAAAAAAATGAAGCAAAACTTCCTGACTCTATGAAATCAATCAAGTGCTATCAAACTCCAGTAAAAACAATACTTCAAGATTCGATTAATATTCAAACGCCTGGATATACTCAGGACGAAGGTACATAATAACTTACTAAATTATTCATAGAAAACCCTAAGAGATCTTCACCCGAAGACACAAGTCCAAGCAAGAGGGTTAAACTGGCAAAACCGTCAATGGCTAGAAAGACTATCAATAAGGTTATAGCTATCAATAAGGTTATAGCAGCTGTACAAAAGACTGGTTTTATGAATTTGGAACAGAGAATGGGTGACAATGTCTATTGTTTCATTTATTATCACTTGTTGGCTGCTAATAACAGAAAAGACAATCGATCATTTTAAAAAACACTGTCCTGGGTTGAAAATTTACCATGTCAATACAGAGAAGCCGAAACTTAAGCATTGTTATTATCTTATAGGCATTTGTTTTTTATTAATATCAAGGAAAATCAGACAGGATTGCTGATCTAATTATTCGCTACATCAACAAAATGTTGTGACGTATAAAAGAATGATATTATGAAACGTTTAAAAGGCAGTGGGTTAAAATGATATTACTGTTTGGTTGCTTTTAAAAAGAATAGCTTTGTTGTAATCCTTGTGAATGTTTTCAACAGAACTGTAAATAAAGACTCAGAAAAAGGACCATTGCTACTCCTCATCGAGAAGCTTCAAGTTTAACTAATCCTACCCTGAACTATCTTTTTGTTCATCATCACCTTACTCGTATTTTATTGGTGTTTTGCGAACGTATCGCGTAATTGAGTGTAAATTTTACACATTTTTTTGAACGTTAACAGTAGTAAGCAATATTAAATAAATAATAAGTATTTAATTGAAAATGAATAATAATATTTAATTTGAGGTTCCATTAAGCTAATTATTTTGTTGTTTCTCTCATGTAAGTAAAAGTTCCATTAAATTAATTATTTTGTTGTTTGTCTCTTCTATGAACTTAAAATATATATTTAAAATTCAAAGTCATTCAAAGTTAAATAAACGTCATGAACGTAAACTTTTGAATTTATTTATTATACGCGATCCAAGTGACTTAAATCATTCAACTTCCTCATCATCTTCCTCTTCAAATTGAATAAACCCAGCTTTGACTAAAAAATAGTTAAGTTAAAATGAAGTACCAGCCAATTGAGCTTGATAAGAAGCTTCTTCTTCAGGTAAACTCCCCAAATAAGCATTAATCTTATCTACATCTTCATATAACAAACCAACTAATCATTAAAACTTCACCATAATTTACCTTTATAATCATGTGGTAAATTATCAAACCACTCAGCTTGTTTCAATTCCATTTCTGATGGTGATTCTCCAATTGGTAATTTAAAAGTACCATCAGGTTGTGTAAATGATTCAATCAATTCCTTTCTTGCCTTTTCTTGTTGTAATTGAGCCTGTTTCTTATCTAATCTCTCTTTACGTAGAATAGTACCACGATTGGTGATATGTTCATATGTTTTGTCTACATCTTCGAAAAACAATTTTTGTGCGCTTGAACCAGTACCTAGTATAAAAATATAATTATTCAATTACCTAAATATGTTTAATTAAATTAGTTTACCTAAAGGTAATTAACATTTTATGTTAGTTATACCCAATAATCTAAATGTTAAATAATTAATTGAAATAGTACTTTGAAAAGAAAGCATCGACACCAACAGTACCCAAAGATCGAGTATACTTTAAAATTAAAGATACCAAAACACAATTCTTTGCTTCCTTTGCATTTCCAATAATTTGTAAACATAAAGCTCTCAACAATAAAGTTTCTTCATTCTTTTCTTTTTGAATATCAGGAAATTGTTTTAGAATTTTAACCATGATTCCATAATCAGAAGTACGTGATAAAGTTAACAATTGAGGATGTAATTCAACAAGTTTTTCATCAGTTGAATCCATTGATACATAAACTTCATGCTCTTCCTAACTTATAAAAACTAATGATATATTTACTTGTTTTGAAAAATAAATTGGTTTGGAATTTGGTGTATGAATTGTTTCAATTTGTTTTCCGGTTGATGAAGTTGTTTGATCAGCTGCTGGAGCTACATTCTTTGGTTCCGATTTAGAAACATACTAAGATCAATCATCAATCAATATACAGTTGAATTAAACCCGGTTGATAAATTATCCATGGTAATCTTTTTTTTCTTTAAATCTTCAAATTCATCAATTTGTTTTTGAATAACTGGTTGTCGAAGTTTAAACTTTGTATTTGATTCTTCAAATAATTCAGTCAATACCAATTTTAAATCAACATTAGTATCTTTTAATCGATCTTCAACTGATTTCTGAATCTGTTTGATTTCTTCAGTCCATGGTACATGACTATTTATCAATACAAATATAATCAAACCTTCGGATAACAGGACCCCATTCAGGTGGTTCCCAATTCCCTGGCCATTTACTCATCTTTGTCATTGACATTTGACGTAATGGATCTGTAAATTGTGCATCCACACGTTCACTCAAGTCCGTCAATGCTAATAAAATTTCATCACGATTTTTTGATGTCAAAATATTGATTTCAGTTTCAATAAATTTCAAATATTTTTCGGTTTGATTGTATTCTAAAGTCAATAATTCCTTTTGATCCAATCTTTCTTGACGTTGCTATCATTATATATCAAAATAAAATACTTTATGGATTTGAGATTGTTTCCATCGTATCATTGATTTTTTATCCACATTTGGATGACATTCGAAATCTTCATCATCACTTAATTCAATAGAATCCCATTTTGAATAATCTTGATATTAAAGTTTGTTCTTCCTCTTCAAATTGAATAAACCCAGCTTTGACTAAAAAAATAGTTAAATTAAAATCAAGTACCAGCCAATTGACTTGATAAGAAGCTTCTTCAGGTAAACTCTCCAAATAAGCAATAATCTTATCTACATCTTCATATAACAAACCAACTAATCATTAAAACTTCACCAAAATTTACCTTTATAATCATTTGGTAAATTATCAAACCATTCAGCTTGTTTCAATTCCATTTCTGACGGTGATTCTCCAATTGGTAATTTAAAAGTACCATCAGGTTGTGTAAATGATTCAATCAATTCCTTTATTGCCTTTTCTTGTTGTAATTGAGCCTGTGTCTTATCTAATCTCTCTTTACGTAGAATAGACCCACGGTTGGTGATGTGTTCATATGTTTTGTCTACATCGAAAAACAATTTTTATGCGCTTGAACCAGTACCTAGTATAAAAATATAATTATTCAATTGCCTAAATATGTTTAATTAAATTAGTTTAGCTAAAGGTAATTAACATTTTATGTTAGTTATACCCAATAATCTAAACGTTAAATAATTAATTGTACTTTGAAAAGAAAGCATCGACACCAACGGTACCCAAAGATCGAGTATACTTTAAAATTAAAGTTACCAAAACACAATTCTTTGCTTCCTTTGCATTTCCAATAATTTGTAAACATAATACTCTCAACAATAAAGTTTCTTCATTCTTTTCTTTTTGAATATCAGGAAATTGTTTTAGAATTTTAACCATGATTCCATAATCAGAAGTACGTGATAAAGTTAACAATTGAGGATGTAATTCAACAAGTTTTTCATCAGTTGAATCCATTGATACATAAACTTCATGCTCTTCCTAACTTATAAAAACTAATGATAAATTTACTTGTTTTGAAAATAAATTGGTTTGGAATTTGGTGTATGAATGGTTTCAATTTGTTTTCCGGTTGATGAAGTTGTTTGATCAGCTTCTGGAGCTACATTCTGTGGTTCTGATTTAGAAACATACTAAGATCAATCATCAATCAATATACAGTTGAATTAAACCCAGTTGATAAATTATCCATGGTAATCTTTTTTTTTCTTTAAATATTCAAATTCATCAATTTGTTTTTGAATAACTGGTTGTCGAAGTTTAAACTTTGTATTTGATTCTTCAAATAATTCAGTCAATACCAATTTTAAATCAACATTAGTATCTTTTAATCGATCTTCAACTGATTTCTGAATCTGTTTGATTTCTTCAGTCCATGGTACATGACTATTTATCAATACAAATATTATCAAACCTTCGGATAACAGGGTTAGGGTAACCTTAACCCTTCAGGTGGTTCCCAATTCCCTGGCCGTTTACTCATCTTTGTCATTGACATTTGACGTAATGGATCTGTAAATTGTGAATCCACAAGTTTACTCAAGTCCTTCAATGCCAATAAAATTTCATCACGATTATTTGATGTCAAAATATTGATTTCAGTTTCAATAAATTTCAAATATTTTTCAGTTTGATCGTAAATATTCTAAAGTCAATAATTCCTTTTGATCCAATCTTTCTTGACGTTGCTATCATTATATATCAAAATAAAATACTTTATGGATTTAATATTATTCCACCGTATCATTGATTTTTTATCCACATTTGGATGACATTGGAAATCTTCATCATCACTTAATTCAATAGAATCCCATTTTGAATAATCTTGATATTAAAGTTTGTTAACATGATTACCTAACTATTAGATTGTTTGTATTACCTATGTATCAATAGATCAGATATTATATACCTACCTATTTCAACTTAATAATAAATAACCCTGGAGGTTCATGAAGCTTCTAGATCTTGCAACCAGGTGGTGAATATCGTCCGTAGTCTTTCAAAAACGATTTAAGTGATTGTAGAATTAACACATAATACCATAGAAACCCGTAAAACTTTCCAAAGTTCTATTCTTCACTGCATACATTACTGACAATCGCTCAATATTCGTCTGTTTCCTAAATAGTAAGTATTTGCTATCCCATGGTGTTAAATATAAATTCTTGGTTAGAAAATGAAGCAAAATTGTGTGGAATACGGATTGCGACCATAAAAAAATAGCTTATTAACTATTCGGTGTTTTTTTGGGTTTAAGTATTTGGATAAATGGTGCATTATCTCTATTGTGACATCTATGATTTAATCTGACCTCTGCAGCTATTACACGCTTTACTGTTCTTGTAACTTAATTTCCAACATATTGAGAAACAATCACGTCAGTTTTTTAACTGACCCCAACTAAAGATTAAATTTTAATGCTTAGTATTACACCCTTGAACACGTTTTAGTGAAGCTAATCGTTTAGTCATTCCTTTAAAAAGGTTTTGAATAGAATGGGGTGTTATTTTAAGCCATTCTTCAATAATTGCTTCTTTCAATTCTTCCCTGTTTTTTTGGTTTACCCTTACGTTTAGACAGGTTCATCTTGATCCAGCCCCATACATATTCAATGGGATTCGTGTCAGGACTTCGGGCAGGCCAATTAATACGTTCGATACCAACACCAGCAGCATAATCGATGATTTCGTTAGCATCATGAGAGGACGCGCCATCATCTTGAAAGGTCTTAATTTCACCTGTTTCCCTCAAATGCTTTTTACAAAGTGGTAAAACGGTTTTCATAAGTATTTCTTACTAAGTGCAGCGTCCATAGTGTCATTAATCCAAAGTAAGGGTCCAACACCATCCCAGGTGATATAAGACCAGATCATCAACTTACCTCCTTGAGTCGCTGAAATTTCGGAACAGAGGCTCTCATGAATCTACAAGAAAATCTTTTGGAGTATATATCTTGAGTAACCTATGCTCACTAAAAAAATGGGTCTTAAAACTTAACGGTATCTGTATATCAAATAACAACATCAATAATTTGCAACTTACTAGTTCCTAAAAAAAATCCATTGGCATTGCTATTGAAATTGGTTGAAACTTTAACTTTTAGATTGTATTCGTACTTTTTAATCAATTACTACCGGTAACATATGATATATAAGATTCATCATTCTATCAATCACTTTGTTTTTGGGGTTGCATACTTGAGTCTGTCTTGTGACTTTGTTTTCCTTATTTCATTAAACGATGAGTAGTCCAAAGAAACAAAAAGTATCACACTCGATCACTCCCGAAGATTTAATCACACTTGCAAAATTGAACAGGTCCAAGACTTTGGTCGAATTGGCTAAACTCAAGGTCAAAGATGGAGTCATTTACTTGAAATCAAACTCAAACTCAAACAGAAAATTCACAGATACAGAATTACCCTTCCGTCAAGAGTCATTCTATTTCTATTTAACCTTGTCTAACCTTCCAGATTGTCATGTAACCATTGATGTACAAACTCAGAAATCCACATTGTTCATCCCAAAGTATCCCGCAGACCACGCTCTTTGGCATGGGGTGCCTATCACTCCTGAAAAGGCCAAGGCATTACTGGGTGTAAATGAATGCCTTACTGTGGATCACTTGAAGAATCACCTATCCAAATATGGCACCATTCATGTCATTGACAAATCGGAGTTGGCCAATCCATTAACCAATGATTCCCATTTAATATCGTAATTATAATCGCTTCTAATGTTTGGTAGTGCATTAACTGAAGCCCGTGTCATCAAAAGCGAATGTGAGATTAACTTAATGAGAAAAGCTGCCGATATAAGTTCGTAAATTAAACATCCATACCCTTTATTTATTTTTAATAGGGATGCGCATATTGCGCTGATGAAAATTGTTGCTCCTGGAAAAAGCACTGAATTGATATTATGCAATGCTTTCAAATATCATTGCTCACTTCAGAATGCACACCAACAAGCTTATTTGCCAATCGTTGGTGCTGGAACAAATCCGTATAAAATATTCATTAAACATACTAATTGAACGTTTTAGTGCCGTTTTACACCACTACTCCAATGATGAACCCATTCCAAATAATCCTGAAGCGTTAGTATTAGTCGATGCAGGTTAGGCTGTAGACATTCATCTTACTATTTAGGTTGATTTGTTCGATTAACTCTTTGTTAGGTAGCGTATTAAATATTTATCATCAAATTAGGCTGCGAAGTTGAATGTTATGCATCTGATATCACTCGAACTGTATCTTTTTTATAATTAATGCAGCAGTATCCTTTGGGTGGAGTGTATGTCGGTGATTACAAGACTGTGTACGAAATAGTTTTAGATGCAAACAAGGTTATTTTTTACAATCATTTATTTCTTAGACAGTTATAAATGCTCTAAAGCCAGGTGTAAAATGGGAAGACATGCATAGATTGGCCGAAAATGTTATTCTGAAAGGGCTCTTGAAGGTAGGTACTGTTTATCCGCTTTTGAAACCAACAAACCCTAAAAATATAATTTATCAGTATTATTGATTTTTACAGGCTGGCATTGTAAAAGGAACTGAAGCAGATTTAACCAAAAATCATATTCCGGCGTTATTCTTTCCTCATGGTATATGAATTGCTAACTTACTACCTAGGTTTGGGGCACTTAATTGGGATTGACGTTCATGATTGCGGTGGTTATCCAAAAGGAGTTGAACGGATTCCTGAGCCGGGTATCAAATACCTACGAATGAGACGCACTTTGGTTGAAGGGATGGTCGTAACAGTTGAACCAGGGTTGTATTTTGTTGATGCATTGTTAGATCCTGCCATTAGTATTTTTTACTATTCCCTGATACTTTTAGCTGATCCAAAAACTAAACAGTTTTTTAATTTGGATGTCTTAAAACGGTTCAGACGGGTTGGTGGTGTTCGTATTGAAGATGATGTTTGGATTACTAAAACTGGATCCGACGTTTTATCAAAGAAAGTGCCAAAAGAGATTGTTGAAATTGAGAGTTTAATGTCCAAAAAATGATGCTGAATAAACTATTTACGTTCATTGAATCTTATAAGAAAAGACAATCACGAGGTTAAAATTATTCGGTTAGGTTCATGACCTTAAATGACGCTAGTCCGATTTTTTGGACTACTATTTCACATGCGATTTATATTATTTACAGATAATTGAGAAAGTTTCAGTTCTAAGCAATCAATAATCATCAATCTCGTCAGTCATTCCCAGACTATCGTATTGAGATTGAAATTGAAGACATAAATCGTCAATAAATCTATAATATTTAGTCTATTGTATTATTTACGGTGTCAATTTCTCCACAGCGTCAAACCTGGTTGATTTTGTAAATGGTGCTGCAAGATGAGTAAACCATTCACTGTATGATCCAGTTCTACTCTTTAACAGGGGTTGAGTTGATTGACACATTTCTAAGTTTTTGAAGAGAATTACTTTTCCAACCTATCAAATGTTTGTTCAAGTAAAATTATCACTTACCTGAATAGATTTGAATCTTTGAGGCAATGTGTTCAACAATATTTCCATGGGATGCTTTGAATCATCAATGACTAATATTTTGGAAGAAATTAGGTTTCCTGATTTTGAATCTGATATAATTTCAACTCCTAAATCCATAAACTATTTCATTTTGAGATACCTAAGATCAGAACAACAGCATCAAATTCATCCGAAATGCTCAGTTCAAGCAGTGAAGAGATGGGTAATAATTCCCTAGGTCTATATAATTCTTTTCGGATGTCTTTATCACATTCGAGCAACTTCCAATATGTCTTTTTGCAAGATTTTAACTGTTGATTGGTTTTTGAAATTGTATTGTGTATCCTATATCTAGATCCTTCAATCAATTCATTTTCTTGGTCATTCGAATTTAACCATAATGTCAAATACATCTTTTTGTGGTTGATCAATTTACTTGATGGTGGATAATCACAAATTAAGAAGGTTTTGCACACTTGGATAGTTCTTCTCTTCATATTATTACGAATTCGATCAACTACTCTTTGCCTTTCGTTTAAATCACTGATGTCATGGAGTAGCAACTCGGTTTCTTTCACAAAATGTGCTTCCTGCTCTATCTATAATTAAAAAAGTATCAGCGACAAATAATTTACCATCCAGCTCTTAATTTCTTGTTCCTCTTCTTGTATCGTTCTATAGACTCCACCTTTCTCGACCTTCTCATAAAACAAAACAGGATATGAACGCAAAATCAGAACGTCAACTAATGATATCATCCCACCTTCATTCATCACACAAGATATTGATATTGGTGGCAATGGTCTTGGTTGGTACCCAAGAGTTTCATACCACCTGGCCCGTCTTGTTGAATTGCACGATAGTTTCAAATATACAGAAGATGGTACTTGCATTATATGGATTGGATTGGTACAGCCTACTAGTTGAGCATTTTGGATATGAAGCTTTTGGCCTTTAAAAATTTTTCTGTTCCTGACTAGATATTGTAATGGCAGGTCCAAAAGGGCTTTCATGATATACCATCCATCAGTTAAATCTAAGGAAATGCTTGGACCTGAATGATAAAATAAAGATGAAATTACCAAGAACAGTAATATTCGCTACACATAAAACCATATGCTTGGCAGCGGTATCATCATGCTCCACAATCAAGCGAAACGCCGACCGTCTTCCTTGCTTATACTCTACTTCGTATCTAATACAATTAAAATATGATTAATACCGGTGACGAAGTTGCTCAATAATGTTTGAGTAGCTCCACAAATGAGTCAGACTCAATTGACGAGCCATGGATGCAATCTTCCACACAATAAGTCCATAGTGATTTTTCACCCAGTCTATAGTCATTGTATCTGAAGTTAGTCCTTCTTCCACTAGCGTATTGTAAGCAGTGGTAAAACCTTGGTTGTAAACTCCTGTAAGGTCTGAAAAGTTGATTTCATATGCTGATTGTAATGTAACTACATCCCATGGTTTATCACTATAAAATATAAAGTTACATGTCTTGAAACACTTACTGCATTACTGAGGTACTCATTGAAGGCCATGATGGGTAAGCAGTATGAAGCGGCACCTTTTTTACCATTTGTTTCTGTTGAAATCCAGAGATCAGTGACGAAGTTGATTGGAATAACTCGCTTAAAGACTTTTTTTGGTACTTTGGGCCAACCGCATTTCTCATGACATGAAATTTCGACACATAAGGTCCTTTCCTTTCGGTTGCCAAATGCGTTTGTTTTCTATTTACCATACGGATTAATGGATTATGCAATTTGTACAGTTCCATTCTTGCTGCTGATTCTTTAGATGGAGGAGGGAGAGCTTTTCCATTTGCCTTAGAGAATCCTCCCTATGCTCACTAAAAAAATGGGTCTTAAAACTTAACGGTATCTGTATATCAAATAACAACATCAATAATTTGCAACTTACTAGTTCCTAAAAAAAATCCATTGGCATTGCTATTGAAATTGGTTGAAACTTTAACTTTTAGATTGTATTCGTACTTTTTAATCAATTACTACCGGTAACATATGATATATAAGATTCATCATTCTATCAATCACTTTGTTTTTGGGGTTGCATACTTGAGTCTGTCTTGTGACTTTGTTTTCCTTATTTCATTAAACGATGAGTAGTCCAAAGAAACAAAAAGTATCACACTCGATCACTCCCGAAGATTTAATCACACTTGCAAAATTGAACAGGTCCAAGACTTTGGTCGAATTGGCTAAACTCAAGGTCAAAGATGGAGTCATTTACTTGAAATCAAACTCAAACTCAAACAGAAAATACACAGATACAGAATTACCCTTCCGTCAAGAGTCATTCTATTTCTATTTAACCTTGTCTAACCTTCCAGATTGCCATCTAACCATTGATGTACAAACTCAGAAATCCACATTGTTCATCCCAAAGTATCCCGCAGACCACGCTCTTTGGCATGGGGTGCCTATCACTCCTGAAAAGGCCAAGGCATTACTAGGTGTAAATGAATGCCTTACTGTGGATCACTTGAAGAATCACCTATCCAAATATGGCACCATTCATGTCATTGACAAATCGGAGTTGGCCAATCCATTAACCAATGATTCCCATTTAATATCGTAATTATAATCGCTTCTAATATTTGGTAGTGCATTAACTGAAGCCCGTGTCATCAAAAGCGAATGTGAGATTAACTTAATGAGAAAAGCTGCCGATATAAGTTCGTAAATTAAACATCCATACCCTTTATTTATTTTCAATAGGGATGCGCATATTGCGCTGATGAAAATTGTTGCTCCTGGAAAAAGCACTGAATTGATATTATGCAATGCTTTCAAATATCATTGCTCACTTCAGAATGCACACCAACAAGCTTATTTGCCAATCGTTGGTGCTGGAACAAATCCGTATAAAATATTCATTAAATATACTAATTGAACGTTTTAGTGCAGTTTTACACCACTACTCCAATGATGAACCCATTCCAAATAATCCTGAAGCGTTAGTATTAGTCGATGCAGGTTAGGCTGTAGACATTCATCTTACTATTTAGGTTGATTTATTTGATTAACTCTTTGTTAGGTAGCGTATTAAATATTTATCATCAAATTAGGCTGCGAAGTTGAATGTTATGCATCTGATATCACTCGAACTGTATCTGTTTTATAATTAATGCAGTAGTATCCTTTGGGTGGAGTGTATGTCGGTGATTACAAGACTGTGTACGAAATAGTTTTAGATGCAAACAAGGTTATTTTTTACAATCATTTATTTCTTAGACGGTTATTAATGCTCTAAAGCCAGGTGTAAAATGGGAAGACATGCATAGATTGGCCGAAAATGTTATTCTGAAAGGGCTCTTGAAGGTAGGTACTGTTTATCTGCTTTTGAAACCAACAAACCCTAAAAATATAATTTATCGGTATTATTGATTTTTACAGGCTGGCATTGTAAAAGGAACTGAAGCAGATTTAACCAAAAATCATATTCCGGCGTTATTCTTTCCTCATGGTAAATGTATTTGTTAACTTACTACCTAGGTTTGGGGCACTTAATTGGGATTGACGTTCATGATTGCGGTGGTTATCCAAAAGGAGTTGAACGGATTCCTGAACCGGGTATCAAATACCTACGAATGAGACGCACTTTGGTTGAAGGGATGGTCGTAACAGTTGAACCAGGGTTGTATTTTGTTGATGCATTGTTAGATCCTGCCATTAGTATTTTTTACTATTCCCTGATACTTTTAGCTGATCCAAAAACTAAACAGTTTTTTAATTTGGATGTCTTAAAACGGTTCAGACGGGTTGGGGGTGTTCGTATTGAAGATGATGTTTGGATTACTAAAACTGGATCCGAAGTTTTATCAAAGAAAGTGCCAAAAGAGATTGTTGAAATTGAGAGTTTAATGTCCAAAAAATGATGCTGAATAAACTATTTACGTCCATTGAATCTTATAAGAAAAGACAATCACGAGATTAAATTAATTCGGTTAGGTTCATGACCTTAAATGATGCTAGTCCCATTTTTTGGACTACTATTTCACATGCGATTTATATTATTTACAGATTTCAGTTTTAAGCAATCAATAATCATCAATCTCGTCAGTCATTCCCAGACTATCGTATTGAGATTGAAATTGAAGACATAAATCGTCAATAAATCTATAATATTTAGTCTATTGTACTATTTACGGTGTCAATTTCTCCACAGCGTCAAACCGGGTTGATTTTGTAAAAGGTGCTGCAAGATGAGTAAACCATTCACTGTATGATCCAGTTCTACTCTTTAACAGGAGTTGAGTTGATTGACACATTTCTAAGTTTTTGAAAAGTATCACTTTTCCAACCTATCAAATGTTTGTTTAAGTATAATTATCACTTACCTGAATAGATTTGAATCTTTGAGGCAATGTGTTCAACAATATTTCCATGGGATGCTTTGAATCATCAATGACTAAGATTTTGGAAGAAATTAGGTTTCCTGATTTTGAATCTGATATAATTTCAACTCCTAAATCCATAAACTATTTCATTTTGAGATACCTAAGATCAGAACAACAGCATCAAATTCATCCGAAATGCTCAGTTCAAGCAGTGAAGAGATGGGTAATAATTCCCTAGGTCTATATAATTCTTTTCGGATGTCTTTATCACATTCAAGCAACTTCCAATATGTCTTTTTGCAAGATTTTAACTGTTGATTGGTTTTTGAAATTGTATTGTGTATCCTATATCTAGATCCTTCAATCAATTCATTTTCTTGGTCATTCGAATTTAACCATAATGTCAAATACATCTTTTTGTGGTTGATCAATTTACTTGATGGTGGATGATCACAAATTAAGAAGGTTTTGCACACTTGGATAGTTCTTCTCTTCATATTATTACGAATTCGATCAACTACTCTTTGCCTTTCGTTTAAATCACTGATGTCATGGAGCAACAACTCGGTTTCTTTCACAAAATGTGCTTCCTGCTCTATCTAGAATTAAAAAAGTATCAGCGACAAATAATTTACCATCCAGCTCTTAATTTCTTGTTCCTCTTCTTGTATCGTTCTATAGACTCCACCTTTCTCGACCTTCTCATAAAACAAAACAGGATATGAACGCAAAATCAGAACGTCAACTAATGATATCATCCCACCTTCATTCATCACACAAGATATTGATATTGGTGGCAATGGTCTTGGTTGGTACCCAAGAGTTTCATACCACCTGGCCCGTCTTGTTGAATTGCACGATAGTTTCAAATATACAGAAGATGGTAGTTGCATTATATGGATTGGATTGGTACAGCCTACTAGTTGAGCATTTTGGATATGAAGCTTTTGGCCTTTAAAAATTTTTCTGTTCCTAACTAGATATTGCAATGGCAGGTCCAAAAGGGCTTTCATGATATACCATCCATCAGTTAAATCTAAGGAAATGCTTGGACCTGAATGATAAAATAAAGATGAAAATACCAAGGACAGTAATATTCGCTACACATAAAACCATATGCTTGGCAGCGGTATCATCATGCTCCACAATCAAGCGAAACGCCGACCGTCTTCCTTGCTTATACTCTACTTCGTATCTAATACAATTAAAATATGATTAATACCGGTGACGGAGCTGCTCAATAATGTTTGAGTAGCTCCACAAATGAGTCAGACTCAATTGACGAGCCATGGATGCAATCTTCCACACAATAAGTCCATAGTGATTTTTCACCCAGTCTATAGTCATTGTATCTGAAGTTAGTCCTTCTTCCACTAGCGTATTGTAAGCAGTGGTAAAACCTTGGTTGTAAACTCCTGTAAGGTCTGAAAAGTTGATTTCATATGCTGATTGTAATGTAACTACATCCCATGGTTTATCACTATAAAATATAAAGTTACATGTCTTGAAACACTTACTGCATTACTGAGGTACTCATTGAAGGCCATGATGGGTAAGCAGTATGAAGCGGCACCTTTTTTACCATTTGTTTCTGTTGGACTCCAGCGATCAGTGACGAAGTTGATTGGAGTAACTCGCTTAAAGACTTTTTTTGGTACTTCGGGCCAACCGCATTTCTCATGACATGAAATTTCGACACATAAGATCCTTTCCTTTCGGTTGCCAAATGCGTTTGTTTTCTATTTACCATACGGATTAATGGATTATGCAATTTGTACAGTTCCATTCTTGCTGCTGATTCTTTAGATGGAGGAGGGAGAGCTTTTCCATTTGCCTTAGAGAATCCTCC
>JADGIX010000262.1:0-16836 GCA_027595885.1 Globomyces sp. JEL0801
GGTGCAGGATTCAAGCCATGGGCCCTTGGCTATGTGTCATCACTGTATTATGGTTCCTGTGATAGTTTTTGATACACAATTGAAATAATTACCCAGTGAAGAATCAACAACATCTAAATACAGTCAGTGAAAATAATGGTTTATCAAAACTGTTTAGTTCTCCATGGACTGACTATCACTATTAAGTTAAAGATAAAGTAGTTTAAACGTAACTTTTGAATCTTGGATTTGAATAGACTTAGGTTTTACAAGATTGATCATTTTTAAGTCAATACAGAATTTTATTATAAGAAAAAGAATGAAAATAGATTAAACAGTGGTAAAACAATTAGTAAAGTTCCCACCAATGAACTTTGTCTCTGAAAACACCATACCGATTTTACCATTAAGGACAAATTGTAAACAATTAAAATTTCAGTAGCGTGTTGGTAATATTGGCCCCCTAGCATATGGTATAGATGGTGAATGGCGAATGGTATCAGAGTTGTCAGACAAGTCAGACTAGGTGAGTAGCTTAACGCGATAAATATAAGGATAGCAATAAGATGATGAGCTGTATATGCAGGGTATTCAGAGATTATTTTGGTAGAGATCAGTTCCGAAATATAATAAGCTGTGAATACTGCAAGATACATGGAAAATGCAAATTGAGACATTCCCTTTTGAAGTTTGAAAAACGTAGCTTCCAATAAAATAATTACTGACATGGATAAGATGGTGGTAAGCATCATGTAGTTGAACCAGAACTTAATTGGTAGTAAGTAGTCTCCTCTTGTGGTTGATAGCAACCACCATGCCTGAAGAGTATCAATTGATAGTGGAAACACGTTGGTGTACAAATTAATCGTTGTTAATACATCCATACTGAAATGATACTTTTTACAGTGCACTTAAATATCCCTCATCTGGGCTTTGCTGAAACGAAAATTCTATAATGAAACACCAGTGAATTTCAATAGAAGAAAAAAACCTTCCTTTAAATGATCTATTAAGAATAGTTATTTGCAATGTGTGCAAATTTCACCTTTCAAATGATCCATATTTTCTACGTCCACCCATTCCGTATCGGACTTTTCAACTCGTTTTCTCCCATCTAATAGTTTCCGAATAGTTAAACTTAATCGGCGATAAGACTCATCACGCACAACTATATCGTCTTCATTCAATCCAACTGGTATTTTGATTTTTTTTGTGATTCCTATTTTATCAATTATTTACTAATCCTTACCATGTCTCCATTCATATCGTACTTCTTCACTCATTATAAAGCAGCTTTTTGGTTGAAGTAATATTCTGCATAGTTTGACTATTTCTTGACACGAATTGATGTGATGGTATGGTTTTTTTAAAGTGATCCAAATTGGTTTTACCAATGAAATTGTTACAATCACAGGTCCAAATGCATTTACATCTTCAAAATGGCTACTTATTCCAGCACTTTTTAAATATTCATTAACCAAAACTTGGTCAGGATGATAATTAGGGTCTGCTCCAAAATGATTGTTATCAATACAACGCTGTAATAGCCATTTAAATTTTTCCATTGGTAAATTGACTATTTTATCTTTTGGTTGTAAATCTGTTGAATCACATTTTGTATGATAATAAATATCTCCATAAAATTGCTGTCTTCTTCTAATAACATGATGCCAAGGATTACTGTCAATTAAATCAACAATATCATTTTGTTCGGAATCATTTACAAAATCTGGATAATAATATAACCCCTTGATGCTTGATAAAATTTCTGGATTGACGACATAAGTTCCTAACTTTTCATCGTAGCAAACCTTTTCACTTTCTTCTACTTTTGAATCGTAATTGGTGA
The DNA here is from genome assembly GCA_027595885.1 of Globomyces sp. JEL0801. NCBI lineage: Eukaryota > Fungi > Chytridiomycota > Chytridiomycetes > Rhizophydiales > Globomycetaceae > Globomyces > Globomyces sp. JEL0801. Next base: position 1,829 of record JADGIX010000262.1, read on the forward strand.
ACATTCCCTTTAAAATAATCCTTCGAAAAAAAAATTTTTAAGCTTTTATTCACTAGTTGACCAATCATGACTCAAGAATTTTTAACAGTGATTTTTATGAAATTCATTATTACCACTGTATGTAATGGACAAATCTAACCAAATGATAGTCCATGAACTGTTTAGTCACTAATATGAGTGTTTGCTTATTGAGATCTATTGAAAATGGCATATATTTAAACGTGTAATTTCTGTACTGCATACAAAGACAGTCATTTTGTTTTGATAATCATTATTATCAATATCCATACTTGAATGTTAAATCAGAACTTGTTTCATTCGTGTATCAACAACTATCACAGGAACTATAATACAGTGATGGCACATAGCCAAGGGCCCATGGCTTGAATCCTGCACCGTCACCCAAACCTGGTTCATTGGCTTCAATGTCCTTTGTATAAAACAAACTGAAACGGGATGTATCTGTTGCCTGGCTTTACCTGTGTAGCCATTCCGATTGAGCAAGTATTTAAATACTCACTCATACAATTATTCCAATCATTCAAAATGTACTCTAAATCAATCCTCTCTTCCTTCTTGTCTGCTCTTCTTGTGATCCATCCAGTTAAAGGTGGTGAAGTAGCCAATGCCATTGGTTCTGTTCTGTGTGTTGCCAAAGATATTGTCATTCCAGTGTTGACCACTGTATGTACTGTGGAAGCCGCTGTGGTATCGGGACCACCTGGGGCAATAGGGTGTGCAACTGGAGGCGCGATTGCTGGAACTGCAGCTAAAGAAGCGTGTAAAGCTGGAGGTAAAAAGCGAGATGTGAGTTCCGTCGATATTGAAAAGATCCGAGCAGATAAGCAATTCTGTGGTGATTTTGGTGAAGGGTTTGGAAATACTTGTATCAAAGCTGATGATCTGTTTAAAATGGGTGATATTTCCAATAATGAAAAATGTACTCCGGAAAAACTAGGATTTCAACGATGTGTTGGAGATCAGTTTTTCATTACCTGCGATGTGACTAATGATTGGACCATCAAGCAAATGTGTGGTCAAGGTACCAGATGTCAAACTCATCCATCATCTGCTGATAAAATTCTATGTGGATTTTAATGGCTTGTGTCTATTAGTTCCTGTACTTTTATTTAATAAACCGTGTATCAATTTTATCTGAACCATTTGTTGACTCTGATTGTCTTTACGCTATAGTAGTTAAGAATTATTAGGATATGGCTGGTGAGCATGAGTAACTCTGTAAGCACTAAAATCTTCAGTTGAAGATATATTTACTATTTATCGTTCATGGAAGCAAACAATATCATTTGAATACAACAACAAACAGATCAATAAACATACCATACACAAACCAAAATCTTGTCTGTACATTTTGTAACCATGAGACTATTTCAAATTGTATTATTATCGATTGCTACAAAAGCTGTACCATTATCTAATGAAGAAGAATTGCACTATGTCAAACGAAATGATCGTGTCGCACCATTCTACTTTCCTGAAACAGACACCAAGATATTCGACCCATCAGAATCTATCAATGAACAAGCTGATAACTTTATCGGCGCATCAGGTGTGATTTTATCTGAATATGAATCTACTCAACTTGGAATTGAAGCATTGAAGAAAGAGTATCAATTATCAGCAAGTGATTATGTGGTGACACAGAGTTACAAGGATACGAATGGGATTGTTCATATCTATGGGTTACAAACGGTTGATCAGATCCGCGTAGATAATAGTCATTTTTCCATCCATGTTCTGAATGATAAGGTGATTTCGGTGACGAGTACATTTAAAGGAAGTCAATTGGTGAAACGAAATGCTGTTGTTAAACGGGACATTAGTATTACTGCTGAAGAAGCTGTGAAGATTGCAGTGGATAAGTATGGAATTCCAATTCACGGATCTATCAAAACAGCCTATATTCAACTTCCAAATGGCAGTCTTGCTTTTGCCTATCAATTTCAATTGAGAAGCAAGAACTTGTCAAATTGGATACAGGTGTCAGTTAGTTCCTCATCTGGACAAATAATACAGGTTGTGGATTTTGTTAACAAAGCTTCATTTGATGTAATACCAATGCCGAAACGAAATCCAACTACTGGCTTTTCGCGTTTGTTTAATCCGTTTGATGCCAAATCTTCTCCACTAACATGGAATAGCAATACTTATACTCAAGGAAACAATGTTGTTTCGCTTGACACCAGCGGTAATCCAGTTGTCGCCAGCTCTCCGCGCGCTTTGTTAAACTTTTACTCATCATTTCAGCGAACAGAAAGTGCTAGATCTGCTAGTAACGTTCGAGCAGCCGCTATTAACACATTTTATGGTAAAATTACTTAAACAGCGCTAAATTTTAGTGGCCAACTATATGCATGATATCTCTTATAGGTATGGATTTACTGAGCCTGCTGGTAATTTTCAATTAAACAATTTTGGAAAAGGTGGTAAGGGGAATGATCCTGTGTATATTTTGAATCTTGCCAATGGAAGAAATAACGCACAATTTGCAACTCCCCCTGATGGCCAATCGGGTGTTATGAGTATGTTTGAATTTGACTTGACAAATCCAACCCGCAATGGAGCATTTGAAAACCCGGTTGTGATACACGAATATGTTCATGGAATAACGAATCGTATGACTGGTGGATCTCAACAGGCCAATTGTTTACAAACTACAATTGCGCGTGGGTTGGGTGAAGGATGGAGTGATGCTGTAGCAATGTTTCTTTCTCGTGTTGGTTCAGATAATAAGAATACAGATTTTGTTATTGGTGACTATGTGTTCAACAGTAGTAAAGGAATTCGGATGTATCCTTATAGCACAAACATGCAAAGAAATCCTTTAACATGTAATATGCGAACTCACTTATATGATTAGATAAAAGCGTCAAGGATATATCATCCGTCCATCAAATTGGCACTGTTTGGGCAACAATGTTGAATGAAGTTTATTGGAATATTGTGGGAGCATCAGGGTTTTCAAGCAATTGGTATGATAACAACCAACTTCGGGGAAATATCATGGTACTACAAAACATTATCAAAGGTCTCAGTATTCAGTCATGCAATCCAAATTTCCTGTCTGCACGAAACGCAATTATATTAGCAGACAATGTAGTGTACCAGTCGCGGAACAAATGCTTAATTTGGAAAGCATTTGCAAAGCGTGGATTGGGTATATATGCAAGCACTACATTTACAGAAGATTTTACCCTCCCGACTGAATGTAGATAAATGCTTTATAATTCAAGCAAAAATTGTTTTTTTTTAGAAAGATATAGTTTTCTGTTCTCTAAAACGTTCAATTAAAATTAAGAATGTATGATATATATTTCTATAGTTTGATAACACTATGATCATTGCCGATAATGAGTAGTTTGAGTGTCATAAGTCACTACATCAGAAGAGCTATCAGAGATATGATCAACTGTTTTGTTAGCAGATTTGGTTTGGCTCTTTGAAACAGACATCATTGCACTGGAAGATAATAAACTACGATTGTTCACAAATGAATCCATTTGATTAATTAATATATAGTTCAACACTCCATGAAAGGCTAATAGTGCAGCTAAGACCCCAAAACCTGCCAGCCAAGCCCGATCACTACCAAGTAAATCGGATCCATCACGAATTTGAACGAACACATAGTAAGCAATCATGTTTAAAACTTGAAAGATGACTGCCCAACAAAACACTGGATCTGCTTTGTATAGTACTGAAATTCTTTTACTGAATGACTTGTGAGAGACTTTCAATAATGTATATGCAACAAATATTGGCAACGAGCAGTTAACAATAAACATAAACAACATCCAATATGGTAGAGTGGTTTTTCTCCATGTGTCAATTTCTTTTGAGACTGTAGTATATCGTAGGTATTGTCCACCTGCCAGTGCCACATGAATTAACAAGATTAAAGTCATAATCAAAAATCTATATACCTTGCGGACATCCAAAAACAAGAAAAAAGTCCAAGTTACATTCAAAACAGATGTTAACGATGCTAAAAGAAGCAAAGCGTAAGTTGTAGCATCCCAAACTTTGCTGAAGGTAGAGAAAGAACAGAACATTCGAACAGTTATATATGTCAACCAAAGATATTGACTCAAAAATATTCCAAGCATGTATTGAGTCCGCTTCTTCTGGAATTTCTTGACCAAATACAGACACACCACACTAAGTGAAATCCAAGAGAGACCATATAATATAACCATGATAATATCAGATGTGTAATGTAAATTTGGTAATAATACATCACGAGGTTGAGTGACTGTCCATGAGTATGTTGCTTTTGCGTTATCAATAACAACCATTTTCCCTCTAACGGTACCTAGTCTCTGACTTTTAATAGAACTATCAGTAGTGGAGAGAGCCAGCAACTCTGGTTCACCAGTACAATCTTGTCTAGGATACACAGATAATTGACCATCATTATTACAGGAAACACTATCAGGTTGGATACATTTACTATTGGCTTGATACCATGCACTCTTAAATCCAAACAAAGTACTATTTCCAGTTGATTCCAAATAGCAGTATCTTCCACCATTCGCAGTTTTTGGTATGGCAGTAGAAGGTTCATTGTTCATAATTTCAATTGTTGAAGCACTTTCAATACCATAGGATTGACCTAAATCTATGGACGATGCACAACAACTTTGAGACAAAGGAACTTTTACTGTTCCAATACATCCTCTACTGATTGGATATTGCTTTGCTTGAAACTTGTAACCAATAGGCCAAGTTTCCTTTGACTCTTTCGTAGCAGAAGTGTTCTTTAAATCGAAACCATACATAGCATTTGGAACTCCAGTGCATTCTCCTACAATCCATTGAGCAGTTAAAACCTCCACAGCGTTGACCGAAAATACCAAGGCAGCCAGTGAACTTATACGTAGTAGCATTTTATCGAGAAGACTTCAAATTGTTAGAGATTTATTACGGACACTTGGCAATATGCCCCATGGGTTGGTGGAACTTCAGCTGTGAAAAAATCTAGTGACCTTCCTATTTGAGCGACAACGTGCCAGATGAAGCAAGTGCAATCTTGATAAGAAATTGAAAAAATGGTGTCAATGGTGGTGTGCATTTCTTTGGAGGTTAAATTGTAAAAAATAATATTTTACGTACTGATTACTGCCTTTGATTTTGATGGTTATAGGGTAAAAGCTAACCAGTTTCATATGCCAAAAAATCAAAAGAGAACACAAGAACCCATGAGGATGTTTTAATTATCCTTTGAGTTCAAAAGAAAAACAAGCAATTAGGGCAAAGGCAGTTGCTTAGAGCTGGAAAATGCTTTTATTTCAACAATTACAAGCTCAAACGAATCATGCAGCAGTCGAGGTCCCTTTACCATTATGGACCCTCTTTAATTTGGTGTCATATTTTTAAGGCAAAAATGTTAAGGGAACATGTTTAATAATCTATTTCAGTGTTTGAAAAGGATTGGAGTAGTATATACCACCACTTTGAACTATTGGTGATGATTGGAGTAGACGAAAGAACCTCACGAACAGCAATACAATGACTAAATTAGTCTAAATATGCATCCATTATTCTGCACCATTTCAAATGATTTCAAAGGCCAATACAATGGACTTCAACCATTTAGTGAATACTCTCTAATCACTGTCAGAAAAAAACGCGAAAACTTTGCAATATTGTAATTGAATTCATGCTGGTTCCCATACTGACCTACATATTTTCCATAACTTTACTGTTGATATCATTTGTATGTGATATCATAGAGTATAGGAAACCTACATTCCAGCATCAACCAACAACAGTTTACGGATTTTTTTTACGCTTATTCACGTTTGTAAATGCAGTAACATCATTATTTTATATCCCAACGTTTGAAAAATATGGTAGCTTTGTAGAGCAGAAGATTGCTATTCAAAATGTTTTTGCAATTGTTCAGTTAACTACTGGAATATTTACTATGTCTCTACTTGGACTACTATTTCATTACTGGCTATCTATGGCCCCACTACTTCCTACTGCGAAAATTGTTAATTGGTTCAAAATTCGGAATGACATGAATCCACTTATTTTGCCAGTATCATTGTCAATTTTGTACTGTGTTTATTTGGGGTTCATGTTTGGCCCATTACTGGTTTGGTCTGAGCAAAAGTTGCGATTGTTTTTTTGGATGCAATTGGTTCAATCTACAATGCAATTTTTATCGGCGTTATTGGTTCTTCCAGTTATATTAAACTTATTTACAGTATACATTGTCTATCAATCCACTAAACGAGCACAGAAGAACGACGCTAGAATGGATAACATTTTGTTCGCACTATTAAGAGTCATTTTCATCAGTACTTTTTCGTTTATGGCATTGATCTGGACTCCAATGCTGAACTTGGTATTGGATCCCACATTGATTTTTCAAAGCATTCCATCCAATCATCCAATTTATTCACGCCCGTGCCCAAAGTTTAGTGGTTGGTATTATGGTTTAGTTGGAGCAGTTGCATCCCTGACTTCTCTTGGGAAGTATCTGAAATTAGTAAGTTTTGTACTTTACTTACTAATACATAGAGACAAAATACCAAGCAACCTGACTTATCTTCCCAACTATGTTCAATAAAGAAGACTGAAATTAAATAGCATAGCAAGGCTATTCAAGAAAAAAGGACAAACTAGAAACCTAGTCTAATTCGAATAGTACAATATACTAATATCTCAAAAGCAACACTGATATGCCGAGAATGAATAAACCAAATCGATCACATTTGTGAATTGATGATGTCGTTTCTTTTATTTTGACAATGACCAACAGTGAACCTGATTTCACCATTTATATTTGAGTAAATGAAATCAATCTACTTAGTTTCAATGCATTTAATCACATTGTACCAAAGTTTACCAATCGTATTTGATTTTAACATTTATCATCGCCCGACGATTCAAAAGCAAATTGACGACGATACCCGAAGAAAACCATTCCCAAAAGTATATGGATGTAAAAAATAAAATGATGGATTAAACTAATTATAGGGGCAAGAATTGGAACAAATCTAGGGAATGTATACAGTTCCAGACCAGTCCCAACATCATTTTATTGTAATGAAATAACTCTACAACCTGGAGAATATATCAACGAAGTGATACAACTATCAGCACGAGCATTACAAGCTGGTGTAGATGTAAGACTGATTTAATTTATTATCTACCTAGTTTTATACCACCAGTGACTGCAGTGACGGACGCATTGCTGAAGGTCGGCAGTTTCGTCCTGGACCTGTTGATTCTAAAGTGGTCGAAGCTGGTAATTCTATTCTGGCTTATGAGATTCGTATTCGTAATGAACTGGTAAAGTTTGACTTTTAACAACCAATTAGGGTCAGATTTCTTGACTAAACTAATGAACCTAATTTATATAAATAAATATTTAGAATAGTAGATACATCTATCTGAATTGTGTTGTTTATTCAAGGTATAAACGCGAAAGAATTAACTTTTCACTCTGACAGAACACAACAAACAAATAATGAATCATTATATATTCAACGCTTGGATACTAGCAACCCCAATAATGTCGTTGATATCAGAAAAATCTGCAAATCCAACACCAGCCGGGATGTACATGAAAGCAGCACTTAGTACTGGGTATGTGACTTATCATATGTATGATGGAGATACCCGTACAGATCAAATATCATGCAGCGACGGGAAGTACGGTTTGATGACAATGGGTCATTCTAACTTGAAGCGATTGATTCGACAAGGAGTCACGGCTGCAAATTTTGTCAGTTGGAATTCACCACAATGTAATACTTGTGTGCGATTAGATAATGTGGTCAGTAATGCGACAACATTTACTAGAGTGATTGATCAATGCCAGTTATTGGGGAATGGTTATTACACGCATTTCGATGTGGATCCTTTTACATTTGAACGATTGTTTGGAAGGGCAGGTATCAATCGTGGACATGGCTTTGTGAAATGGACTCCTGTTTCAATTTCGAATTGTAAAGTTGATTGATTATAAACATTTTTTACTTGCTCGTTTAATAATCAGTATTTTCGATGTTCGATGCAAATGGATTTGATTGCATTTGTTTTGCATTTATTGTTAGTAATTTGCATGGTTATGGAAATTTGAATAGCCTGTTGTAACGAAGTCAATATATCAGACTTCACCCAAAAATAACCGTCGGCTATTAATGGTTGACATAAAAGTTTTGACTAATGTGTGTGAAAATTAACATTAAGATCTTCTTGGACGAAGATCCATAGACACTGGTTGGTATTTAATACAAAGCATGGTTTGAATTCTAGCAGTTTTTTTTTTTTTTGGATTGAATAATAAGGAGGAAGTCAAGGGTAGATGAAATCGGCAGGCGACATTCATTATCTTTGTACAGCGCCTTGCCAAGTACAATTTTTAATAAAATCAGAAGCGGAATTAAAAATAGAAATAGCATGCAAGATCCCGATTAACCATGATTAAAAAATGGTGTTGTTCAAAGGTGGGCTCCGATTCTGGACGGGTCGTGGCTACAAATGGTAGTGCCACTGCATGCATTTGGACAATAGTCGGCGAACAACCCCGAATAGTACAAACCATTTTTAATCACCTGCATGGAAGAGGTAAGATGGGGTTTTCGTGAGAGATTTGTTCTTGCTGGCTATGATGAGTGTTTTAGAGCGATTATTTTGTTGATCATAGATAATTGATAGTACCACATTGACTTAGTTCATCTTGTTGAGATTTTCATATTTAAAATGAATATAGAGCAATAGAACTTGCATGTTGAGCATGTCATTCATGCGCTTAATGTCTTTGGATACAATTCGTTTGGACAATGACCACCACAAAGATGTTTCATGACCAAGGAGATTGATTAAAGCCAAACCAAAGAAGTTAATCAAGCCCAAACCACTTAAAGACAGGATAAAGAAGACTAAAAACTCCAAATGTCACAATACATTAGACTAAACTGAAGAAAATAAAGTAAAAGTAACAAGTATATTAACAAGAAGAAGAATGCAGGTTAAAATCAAATGATTTGGACCTAATGAGTAAGCGTTCCTGTTCCACTTTGAGATGCCTAGCCAGAGCATCTGATCTAGTAAAGTAAGCTCCACAAGTTGCGCAGGGCCCAAATGATTTTTTCAATTCATGAATAGATTTAATATGTCTAGAGAGATCATGTTTTCTAGCAAAGTTGAGAGGGCATTGAGTGCAAGAGTAAGGTTTCTCACTTCGATGACATCTCAAGTGAGCTGATAGGTTGTATTTTCTAGTGAAAGCTTTGTCACATCCTTGTTCAGGGCATTTGAATTTCTTGTTTGGTAATTTAGGGGAGGTAGCAGAACTGCTGTTTATAACTGACTCTGGAGAGGGGTAAGAAGGAGTAAGAGTAGCAGGAGCAATGTTCAAGTACTTTAGGTTTTGAGGGCTGTTATGGGATGGGATGGTTGATGTGTTGTTTATTCTAGCGGGAATCAACGGGTTGAGTAAATCGGAAATATTCATTTATTGGATGGTTTAGGTGTTAGTGGAATGGTAGTATTTAAGGACATTGCGCCACCTGTCCGCAACCAGCCAACTGTAACGCCATCTGATATTTCCTATTTGGACTCAAGCCACAGAAAAAGTAAATGAAGCCTTGACCTTCAAGTTGCTGGTAATTTAATCTTTAGGTAAAGTGGCAGTTCTAGTCGTGACTGTGGGTAAATGAACTAGTTACTGGTTCACATTATTACTAATGTGACTCGTATTGCTATGATGATAAGTTCTATTATTAGTTCATTGCCAACTGTAGGGTGTTTTTTAATAAAAGATACTGATAAACCACTAATTGACATTGACACGTAACATCACAACGAACTTACACGAAACACCACTAGTAACTTAAACACTATCTTTACAGGAACTCAAACACACCAGCCACCACCCCACTTACTCAATGCCACTCTTTTAAAACCCTACTTGAAAAGCCACCAACACACCTACTTCTATCTAGTTCCGTTCTTGGGTCCCTACTGGGTTGTCTGTGTTACTTGTTTCTGTACTACTCGTTCTGTCTTCTTGTTCTTTCGTAGGCCGAACTTTCCGATCCCACAAACCCCACTTTTGTTTCATTCTCCTACTCTCGCTTCACCCATACATGGTTTCTTTAACTTACTCTTGTATATGGTTTTCGGTAATCGATTTTCCGTTACTGACTGGCTGTCAGTTCATTTTCTCGGCGTGTTGTTTTGCCAAGCAGGCAGTTTGGCTCCATTACCGCCTCAAATCTGTTTAGGTACTCATCCACTTTTGTGTCTGTTCCGAATTTTCATTCGCTTTCATATATCCCATTAACCAACCCACTTGGCAGTTTTCCACTTTGTGTCCTTTTTAATCTTAATCAACCTTTATTCAAAATTTGTATTCAATTGAAAATATTCTGTTAATCCGATGAATCTCTCCCAGAACAAATAACTACCAAAAACACCAATCAAATTTTCAATCAACTTCTATAACATAATACTTTGATAATCAATTTCATTCTGTACCACAAGTGTGCTATTTTCATATAGTTCTTTCCACATGTTTTCGAACTTGGACCAGTCAACCATAAGCCTTATCGTGTGATGAACCATGCTGTTCTGTGAGTTGGTTGATTTCCACATGAATGTTGAAATAAAATCAGTAATCATCACCAAACCCCTTTTTGCCATGCACTTTGTATCAATACAATGTTTGAACTGTTATATCAATAAGCAACAGATAACAAAAAGATTGTTGTTTGCATGTCAATATTACCTTCAAGTTTTGATATGATGAGTTCTTTGGATCCAACCATATTTTTGATTCTAGTTTTTAATACAATTCGTACCAATTTTGATTTCATATTGCTATATTGTTATTGATGGATCATCACACACATCATTGGACATAATTACCACATGTTGAAAACCCATAAATCACACCCCAACAATTCACCCATTTTTCCTATTCACACGTGGTTGATTCTTGTTTGGTAGATCTCATCATGTCATTGTACTTGGCTCTCAATCACGTCATTCAATAGTCATGTTGAGTTTCAATTTTGAATGGATCATTTTGGTTGATTGTGGCACTGTTGACTCAGCCATTGGCTTTCATTGGAACGATTCATTCTTTTAAGTATTGCATGGGTTGATGAGAAGTTGCCGGCTGATATCAAGATCAAAGAGTATATGTTTATACAAGTTTCTTAGACGTGTCTGTGGAAATTAGAATGTGAATTAATTGAATCTATTTCAATTTTCTTTTCAATTAGATTGATTAAATTGCTTTGAGTTCATGACAAAGTCAATGGATGAACAGATTTTCTAGACGAAGTTGTCCAACGTGATTGTGCGTTATAAAATTGATTGAAGCATATGTTTTACGTTTATTTAGCAAAATAATTCTACAATGACTCTGGTTGTTTTTCAGGAGATAGAGTCAACATCTTACTCTGTTGATAAGGTTCCAAATCACCTATAGCAGTGTGATAGGAATCCATACTTTCTTGATGTTGGAATCTTTGATGAAGGATACGCTTATTTGTCGCTGTCTGTATATTCTGTTGTGACGACTCCGATTCATCTATGGCAGTGTGATAGGAATCCATACTGCCGATCGGTTCTTGGTGTTGGAATTTTTGATGGAGAATATGCTTATTTGTTGGTGGCTGTTGTGGTGCTTCGAAACTGTTCAGGGAAGTTGCTGTAGGTTGTCTAGTAGGGGTATGGTCCGATTTAAAAGATCTTTCAGAAGGTTCATAGCTTGACGATAGTTGTAATTCTTCATTTGGCAAGCTAAACTGAGGGTATGTGAGCAACTCATTTCCAATACTAACTTGACCTATATCGAGTGAATCCTGAGAATCATCGACAGGAGAGCTATCTTGGGCAGTATAGTATGATTGTGATAGTTGCGATTCGTTTGGTAAACTGTTTTGAGCAGTATAAAAAGAAGTCTGGGAATCATCGATAGGAGCACTATTGATATCAACTGCACCTTGATATGATTTGGATTCCTCAGGAAGAATTCTAATGCTCTCACTTTCGCTTTGTGATGAGTCACCCTCTTGGAGTTCAATAGTTGTGATTATGGTATGTACAGATGGTGCTGCATTGTTCATATCTAGCTGTGGTTGATGCAGATCTTCTAAAGGTGACATATCGATGAATTCGTTTGCTTTGGATGGTGTAGTTTGCTGAATATTTGGGGACTCTGTTTGGAAGTTCACCTGAGTAGGAGTGCAAGGACTTGAACCAGCTAAAGATTGAAGCGATGTCTTATTGGTAATTGAATCTGAACTATTTGATGTGGATATTTTGTGTGTGTTAGGATTTACAAGCGCTGTTATGTGTGAATGTTTAGTGTGTAAATCTTTGTGAGTTTGCATTACATTATCTGATTCTCTAACTGTAGAATGAATAGTTTGGGTATTTTGAGCATTGGGAGAAGAGCATCTTCGAATAGGCGAATGAATTGACTCCACTGTTGGGGAATGGGTACGATCACGTATAGGACTATGATTAGGAGAATGGCACCAATCCGTTTCATTGACTCTGGTTTCACCTTCAAGATCAGGACTATGTTGTACGGTTTCTGACTTCACACTATCCCCTTCAGGTTTCACTGTTACTATTCTAGGTGGTGGTCCTGTCACTGATAAAGGATAAGTTTCATTATATGATTGAGCTTGAGAATTGAATTCTTCTTGAATTCCAAAAGTTTCATCCCAACCTTCAATTGATAAATTCTTGGTAGCAGTATATTTTGAGTTAATCATATGATAATAACTAAGGGTAAATATAAAAATCAATGATTGAATAATAAAAACAAAGATGAGTCTAATCCATTCCCAAATGACCATTGAACTTGAAGTTCTATCAGCTAAAGGAACGATATTTTCAAAATAATGAGGGGATGTTAATGAAATGGCCAATGCAATAATATAACACATTACAGTCGATGTCCATAATAAAATAAATATAAGAATTGGTATTCGTAATGATCTATAATTAAATTTTTGCATAATACATACTTGTAAACTGCTACGATGCCGAATAAAAGAACTACTAAACCAAATACTTGGATACCCCATAGCAATGGATTGCGATTAAAAAAATATATCTATATGATGAATGATGATTTTTAATTACCTAACATTAAGCAGTTTGTTGATAATACTTGAATGGATGCCAATATAAAATTTAGTATTTGAATTCCGACCAGATTGTTTCTACTTAGTAAACAATTTCGACGAGGAAATCTGGACTTTCTTAAATCCATTTGCTCCAAGAACAAAGGAAGGAGAAAATTTTTAATTGAATATTTTGGGTACAGAAGCCACTGAACTAAGGATTTAATGGATGAATAAATAGATTGAGAACAAAACTATTCGTATCTTACGTATCAGACGCTTATTGTACACTGCTCAAATTTGTTTTTAAGATGATCAGATCTAAACTTTCAATTCTTGTTTATTGGAAAGAATCCTTTATTAATGAAATGTTTAATGAAAACTTTAACAGTTTTTGAATTTATTCAAATCACATGAAATCATCTTCTAATTCTTGAGCTGTTTTAGTCATATCTAATCCCTTATTGGAATACATATGTTCTTCAACTATTAAACTCTCATATCCATTCAATCCTTTCTTTTTCTCCCACTGTTTTTCCTTGATATATTTTAATTCAGCTTGATTTTGGAGCTTTTCTAATTCTCTCTGTTGTTTTCTAATCAACTGTTCATTTTTCTAAATCTGGAAAATCTTCTGTTTTTGTTTTGTTCAATCTGTTTATGATTTCATTCCTCTTTTAAAATAAAATGAGGGTGTGTTGAACTCATTAGCCCAACAACAGTGTACTGTGTGCTTCGAATTGTTGATTGGTTGTAGTTCTAGAAGATTATTTAGTGGCTTTTGGTTATACCAAGTGGCTTGTCACGATACACGATCAAAAGTTTATCATTAATTAACCTGTTGACAGAATTGATTAGTTTGATTTTTCGCGCTCATTACTGATATATTCCTGAAAAAGACTCAAAGTATACTTAAGAAGGATAAAAGATATCAAAACTGAGGCACGTTGTGTCATGTCAGTGAGAAAGGAATGTCAGTGTTAAATAAGAAGGCTCAACCATTGAAACATTTAAAAATCAGAAATCCAACTTTCTTTACTTCCATTTCAAATGTCCGAATCGAAATACATGGTACGCATTAACTTTAAAAAGTTAACATGTATTTCGCTTAAAAGCGTTTGCCAAAACAGTATACCGTAGACCAATTTTGCAATACTTTTGATCTACCTATGTTTAAACCCTCAAGGGTAAATCTTGATTCCTAATATTAGATCGCATGGAACAGAACCAAAACCAAATGGAAATCCATCTAAAAGACGTTACTTATCAGCCATTCATACCATACCTAATTCAAAAACTCCAAGATGGAAAACCATGGGTTGATGGGATCCACTCGATGTCAGTCAACGAACGTCTACCTAATTGAGTGGGATATCGGGTAATAGAAACCATCAAGACGAGCGCTAATGCGTTTTTCTGCATTGAAAATATTAAAGACGATCGATGTTTGAATCCATTCAAAAATGCTACCATTGTTGACGCGGATGCTAGTAATCACCCCGATGCGACCATCCATTCCTCAGATGCAACCATCCTCTCAGATGGGACCATCCAGTGCTCAGTTGCGAATTTCCAGGAATGGATGGTCGCATCTGAGAGGATGGTTGCATCTGAGAAATGGATGGTTACATCTGAAGAATGGATGGTCGCATCTGAGATCTAAGTACTGGATGGTCCCATCTGAGTAGAAATTCGCATCTGAGCACTGGAGAAGATGAAAGTATTTCTTATTCTAGATATTGCAAATCCACTTAAAAGATCACGTCCATCGGATGACCCAATGGAAGAGATTTATGAAGGAATGAAAAGGTTAAGAACGGAAGATGCAAGCACAAAACGATTTTTACTGGCTCTCCATTAAATTAATTGTTACTCCAAGTC
>JADGIX010000263.1:0-16701 GCA_027595885.1 Globomyces sp. JEL0801
CAAAGGAAAAGGGTTTCTCCACGACTCAGAATTTCGTATCACCAATGGAAAAGATACCAACAATGTCAGCCCCACCACAGCAACAAAACCCTGGATCCCCAATTCAAAAAACAACATCACCAAACCAAAAAACGTCCCCAACACAACTTCACGATCAACCACTGATCCTCACAAGTGCACCTGACTTCCACCACACACATACTCAACCACACATCCAATCAGAGCGTCAATCTGCCAACCCCATCTTTCCTGAACAATCCCCCCTGTTCCAGCACCATTCAAATGCGCCTAATGGAATGGTTCAAGCGCATCTCGAGCATAATTTACCATCTCACAATGAAAATAGTAACTATACACAACATGTGAATGGAGTTGGTGAATATGGCGGGGCTAATCAGATTGGTCAAGTTCCCAATACAAATGAGTTTACGCAACAAATTCAAACAGACAACCAAAGTATTGGCCAAGAATTACCATATGGTGATCAACACCAGTTTGTGGAGTCCGTGAATGCCAAAGTAGAACCGCATCCGATTGGTGGTTCAGTATATCAATATCAGGATCATCAACAGGGATATGAAACTCAACACCAGTACCATGATCAAATTGCGTATGCAGAGAATTACCAGCAACCGGACGCAGGCCAAGTGTATGGTGATTATCAGGATCAAATCCAAGGTGATTATCAGGGACATGGTCAAGTATATGGTCAAGAGTATGGTCAACATGATTATCAAGGTCCGGTACAAGGTCAAGGTGATTATCAAGAACAAAACCCTGTTGATTATCAAGGTCAAGCTAATTATCAAGAACAAAATCCTATTGATTATCAAGGTCAAGCTAATTATCAAGAACAAAATCCTATTGAATATCAAAATCAAACTAGCTACCAAGAACAAAATCCTATTGATTATCAAAATCAAACTAGCTACCAAGAACAAAATCCTGTTGATTATCAAAATCAAACTAGTTACCAAGAACAAAATCCTGTTGATTATCAAAATCAAACTAGCTACCAAGAACAAAATCCTGTTGATTATCAAAATCAAACTAGCTACCAAGAACAAAATCAAGTGGATTATCAAAGTCAAGCTAATTATCAAGAACAAGGTCAGGATAACTATCCAGATCAAAGTCAAGTTAATTATCAAACACAAAATCAAGTTTACCAAGAACAAAATCCTGTTGATTATCAAAGTCAAGGCCAAACTAATTATCAAGATCAAAATCAAGTTCAAGGCGAATATCCATATCAAAACCAATTTGGATATCAAGATCAAAATCAAGCTGACTATCAAGGGCAAGTTCAAGACTATCAATATGAGAATCCAGCATATGGAGATCAAAATCAACCATATGAAGACCAAACCCAAACTAATTATCAAGAATTCTCGAATCAATCTCAATATCCAGATGTATCCCAACATCCTTACTCACAACCAAACGGTAATCATTTTATTAGTATTTATTCTTAGAATGGCAACCTCAGTATCAGCAACCATATCCTGCACAGGCTGAGCAATTGAATTCTGAAGTGAAGCAATCTTCGCCTCAGGTTGGGTATAATGCCTCACCCAAGATTGTTAATGCTTCACCCAAGATTGTTAATACTTCACCCAAGATTGTTAATGCTTCACCTAAGATTGTTAATGCTTCACCAAAGGTAGTGAATGGATCACCAAAACTACCCAATGTGTCGCCAAATGCATCACCCAAGATTGTTCAAGGGTCACCAAAGGTTGGTGCAAACGTGTCTCCTAAACTGGCTCCTCAAGCTTCACCTAAGATTATTCAAACATCACCAAAACTTGTCAACCAACCACCACCTCAACCATCATACAATCAAGCCCAATTCACCGCAGCTGCACCATACCATAGTCAACCACCATCGGACGTAGGAACCAACCAGAATTCAGCATTTGAATCTACAACTGCTACTATGGATGCACAAGCTGATGGTCAGCATGATTTTGGATTCGATCAAGTAAATGAATACCCTGCTGAAGCATACCAACCTGATGCGGGTGTTCAACCTTTTGAGCAACCACAATACGGGACTGGTGTTGAATATGGAAATGAAAACACTTATGAGTATCAAACTGAATATACACAACAAGAGTATCAAGGCGATATGGGTTATGAAAATCAAGAGTATACTGATCCACAAGTACAATCACAACACCCAATAACAGATTATCAAGCACAACATGTGGATCCGTACAACAATCAGCCTATTTATACTAATGGGGATGGACAACTGGATCCTAATTTTGTTAATCAACAAGTCCCAACCGACATGCAGCAACCACAAATAGATTATCATGAACATACGCAAGTAGATTATACAGAATCAACACAAGTTTATCATAATCAATATCAAACTGATCCTCAACATCAACTTGATGATTTCCAATCATCATCCGAACCTAAATACAAGATATGTAATCAATGTGGCAAACAATATGATTTTGATAATAATTTCTGTGGACGTTGTGGATGTGCGTTAGTAGAATATCAACCAGAACCACAAGCTGAACTTCATGCTCCATTACCACCTACACAGCCTGTTTTCCAACCAGTTCAAGCACCTGTAGATCATATGCTGTCATTAGATTCACCATCATACCATGCATTTCCAAATTTATCTGTTGCGCCTGTTGTATCCTATCCTGTTTCCAATCTCCAAGCCCCTGTCACGAATCATCAACCCGTAGTAGCTACCAATGTTGTAGATTCTACACCTAAAGATCCACGATTGCGAGGCCATTGTTTTGCTATTTTTGGGTTTGGTGGTAAGTTGTTGGTGATGAAACCTAAACGACAAACCATGTATCAAACCAATAGTTCTGGCGTTCCTACTTCAGTAGAGAAAGTATACCCTGGTATGTTGCAAGTGGAGAATATATCCCAATATGTATATGAGAATGTGATTCAAGATGCTAAAGCTCCTCTTGGTGTATCTGGTCCACTCTTTACATCGAGCAAGATCAAAAAGAAGGTTTTGTTGGATCAGTTGGATGAGTATATAACCAAATATGATCATCCAAGTACTGTCAACCATACCCTTATTGCCAAATACTTACGATTGATTATCGAAACCGAACTCTTGGTTAATGGGTATTGTGTATATCACTAATAGTTAGCAAACCAAATCCGATCATTCAACAACAAGTATTAGAACTATTAAAATCAAATCGAATTGAGGAAAAAACACCTATTGATCAAATTCGAAATTTGCTCATGCAAGGGTCAAGAGAGAGTGCATGTACAGTGGCAGTCAATACCAATCTTTGGGCGGAAGCATTGATTATTGCTACCAATATCAGTCCGGATATGTATCGAGATGTGATTATGCAGATGATGCGGTCTGGATATGGTAGTACTTATAACCTTGAACAAAAATATCCAGCATTAAAAGTATTGTTGGCATCGTTTGGAGGTGTAGGTCATACTGCAGGTAAATTGTAGATTTGTTTTTAATGATAGTAAATGAATTTTTGAAACCTGAGGTTTTACGACAAGATGGGTTATGGAAAGATTGTTTGAGTTTATTGATTGCCAATCGTAGTATGAATGATGGTCCAACCTTGACTGCATTCATTGATCAATTGAATCAGAATGGGTTCATTCCAGCTGCTCAATTAACGTAACTCACTGTTGTATTGATATATATAGATCTTTTATTGTTGATGGTCCTGGTTCACTTTCTGGAATTGAGAATCCTAAATCCAAGATTGTATTGATCAATGGTAATCATATCAAATATCCTACCAGTTTCTTTCGAAATCCAGAATTGATTCGATTAACTGAGATTGTGGAATCATATTTGATGCTGAAGGGTCAATGGGGGACAAGTACAATGCCATATTTCCAAGCATATAAACTTTGGTATGTTGGTTACTTGGCCGATTTGGGTTTAGTGGAACAATCAGCAAGATACATTGAAAGTTTAACAACTCTTGGAAAAGTATTTCAACAACCTTCACCATATATTCATAAAATGTTTGGTGATCGATTAAAAGAGTTATCGGATCGGTTGATGATAACTTGTGATGGTGCCAAACATATTTCTAAAGAATCTTCAACTGGGTCCTGGTTTGGGAAAATAGGGGGTAATCTTACAGGGGCTGCGTTAGGCCAGGGTATTCAACGGTTAATGGATAGTGCTGTTGGTCTGAATGAACCAGAGATTGCTTCTTCAAATGGTAGTCAGTCTTCCTTATTTCCACTACCAGGAACCGAATCTTATGTTAAGGATTCTTCTCCTAAATCTCAGCCTTCCAGTTTGTCGAAACCTGTTCATTTGAATGAGCCATATCCAGATTATGATACTCATGCTCAACAATTTAGTGGGTACGCTGGCAATACCAATGCATCTCAGCAACAGTATAATCAGCAACCTATGACATATCAACCACAAGATGGAAATAGTTATGATCAATACCAAGGTGAAGCATATGATCAATACGCACCAACTGAACAACCTTATCAAGAAGAACAATACTATAATCAACAAACTGAACAATATCAAGAACAAACTGAACAATATTATGAACAACAAAATGAACAGCAGTATAATAATTTTCAACCTGATTCTAATTATGGTTATCAAACTGACCCAAACTACAATCAACAGTATGATCAATACGATCAATCTCAACAATATCAAGATACCGATAATTATAATACGCAAGAAATTACAAATGACTACAATAATGAAGCTGTTGATCCATCGCAGAATATGAATGACTATAATCCTATGCAAGAAACTGGACATGTGAATCAATGGCAACCAAGTCATGTATCACCACCAACTACTTCTGCACCACCAGAAGGAAATATTGCTGCTTATCAACCTAATCATATATCACCACCACCAACTGCCTCCGTGCCTCCAATTGGAAACGTTGCCGCATATCACCCCAATACATCTTTGCCTGCCGAAGAAGATCTTGGTTTTGGAAACCCACCCGCTAAAAAAACTGAAGTGTATGAAGATGAAGATCTTGGTTTTGGAAACCCAAAACCAACTCAGAAGTCTGCTTATGACCAAAATGATGATCTGGGATTGGGTAACTCTAAAACTTCTATGAAACCACCTGTTCCACCACCGACAAAGCAAGAAAATGCAGTACCACCAGCCAAAGAGAATGAAAAACCTACTACTGGTAATGAATTTGTTTTGATTTTATATTCTAGATTCTAAACCTGCACCTGCACCAGCACCTGCCCGAAGTGGGATATTTGCATCCGTATTATCGTTGTTTGGAGGTAAAAAGGAAGATCAGCCGGTATCTCATAAAGCTCATTTACCATCTGGTTCTTCATTTTATTTTGATGAAAAGACGAAAAAATGGGTTAATAAGAATAGTAATAGTGCTGAAAAGGAGGAGGAAGTACAAGCTCCTCCGCCTATCATGCCTGCCGGAGTTAATAACACTAGACCGCCAAATGCTGCATCTGAACCTACTGCTAATGTACCATCCAACATTGCTACATTACCTGTTGCTCCTACTCCTGGTGGAGATCTTCCACCCATGCCTATGGGAGGTAGTAGAGCTAATAAACGAAAAGGAAAATCCCGGTATGTTGATGTGTTGAATGATGCGGGTGATACTAACGCCAAAGCATCTGTTCAAGCTTTCGTTCCATCATTTTCAGCTCAGAATTCTCAAGTAACTATGATGACACCTATGGCAGTTCCTACTCAACCTGCTCATAATGTCCAACCGATGAAACCACAAGGGGTTGCAAAACCACCATCTCCATCTAGAATTGCAAGTAACATGTCAGGATTCCAACCTCCATCTTCACCTTCTCGAGTAGTTAGCAGTGCATCAGGTTTCCAGGCACCACCGTCTCCTTCTAGGATTGCTAGTAGTGCATCCGGTTTTCAACCACCTCCATCTCCTACTAGAATGGTTAGTGGTACTTCAGGGGTGCATCCACCACCTTCTCCATCTAGACTTCATCCAAATGGACCAGGAATTCCTGTTCCTAAACCTGGTCCTCCAATGCCCTCTCACTCTAATGCACCTATTGCAAGAAATATCAATTCCAAGGGACCTATTCCAATGAATCCTAATATGATGCCATCAATGCCATTTAATCAAGCTAAATCCACAGCATCTATGCAATCAACTGTTTCAAATGTTGGTGGCCGGGCAGGAAGACCTGGTAGTAACCATTCTAGTCCAATGATTGGTAAACGTCAAGGACGTCAAGGGGCCCCACCTCCTGATTTATGATTAGATATAGTAAAACTCACAACTATGAAAATAAATGACCATTTGAAATATTTACCTTTAATTTTTCCATCTTAACCATGCAACATCTACAAAATAGTATATTATCATTTTGGTTAGGAACAGTACGAAAGGGAAATTATTCAAAAGATTCCATTTCACAAGCAAGTAAACTTTGGTTTGGAATTGGAAGATCCAAAGAGGAAACAGCAACTTTGGACCAATACTTGACCGAAAATTTTAAACTCCAAGTTGATGAATTTAAAACTTATCAAGATCTATGCAAAGAACCTGAAGGATTGTTGGCATTTTGTATCTTGGGTGATCAATTCACTCGAAATATTTATCGAGGTCAATCTAAAGCATTTATCAATGATTCCCATGTATTACAACAAGTTAAATTAAAGCTTGATGATAATTTCCATCAAACTATTCATCCAATTGAACGACAATTTATGTTCTTACCTTTAATGCATTCAGAAGATTATCAAGATCATTTATTAGCAAAACGATATTATGAAGAAACTATTGAAGATTCTAATAAGAATTTTGAAGTTTATATTAAACAAAATGTTGAATTTGGTTTACGTTATTTAAAATCACATACTGAAATTATTGAACGTTTTGGTAGGTATCCACATCGAAATTTAATGTTGAATCGAGAGAATACTAAAGAAGAAGAAATCTATTTAAATTCTAAAGAATTTAATTCGTTTGGTCAATAAATTTCTTGGATCTATTCTATTGGAATTCTATGTTCTTTCACTTTCTTAGATAATTTTAATTCAATCAGATCAGGAGTCCTTAACTTGTATAGAACAACAGTTTGGTTCGCAAAATTGAAAGGTGCCAGTGTGTGCGTTTCGAATAGCAACTATCAAGTTATCCACATCAGTTCATCCCTCGATAGTCACACGTGTAGGTCCATAGGTCACTGCAGTAGTTTGGTGTTGAACCCAGAGCTTTTGCAATACAAAATGTGTAAAATACAAGAAGGAGGAAAATGATATTTTCGCAGTCTTTTTGATATTATCGCTTGATATTATCGCTTTATTCAGTAATACCTTGAAAGCTGATCCTTTAATTAAAATTAATCTACGAGACCATTCTGTGAACATATGAGATGGGATATGAATTTTTAAAATGAACATGTTTGATCCAGTTAACTATGAGTTAAAACTCTGAGATACAGAGATTCTCATTAGCTTCATACTATTATCTGTATCGATTATTTTTGGAGATTTTCAATGAGATTTTAATCTAATCTTTTTACTTTACCAAAAATGACAATTTTTCAAACGACTTGCAGTCCAATTGAATCCATTGAAATACTTTTAAAAAATGTAGAGATTCAATCGTTTAATACCATTGATTATCATTATCAAATCAATTCAAATCAACATGTTTTTTCAATGGATTACATTGGGAATGATTTCGATGGTCAAATCCTTAAATCTAATTTTATTCTACAAAAATCCGGGTTAAATTATATTGCAACTGTGATTTCTTCTAATATGACTTTAAGTCATCTTCAGAAACTATTCACGTTGTTTCCTCAAATTACCTCCATTAAAACGTTATCTCATGATTCAACCACAGTTTTAGAAATTCATTTAAAATTAAATGCTGATGATGTTCAAATGAAAATGGATGAATTATTTCATTTTGGTCAAGTAAAGGAATAATGTGGATCACTAACGAAAAGGAATCTTATGTTGATGTTGCATTACAACTAGATACTATCTATAGACGTCAAAAAAGATTAGTCGTATTTGATATGGACTCCACTTTGATTTATCAAGAGTGTATTGATGAATTGGCTAGAGAAGCTGGTGTTTACAATGAAATTGCTCCTATCACCGAATCTGCCATGTAATGACAATCCTTTGTTTTGATACATTAGGCGAGGAGAAATTGATTTCAATCAATCTTTACGAAAACGTGTGGGATTATTAAAAGGTCAATCGGTCGATTTGATTGAAACTGTCAAAAATAGAATCACATTCACTCAAGGTGCTAAAGAGTTATGCAAAGTTTTGAAAAGGTTGGGTTATAAACTTGCAGTTTTATCAGGTGGTTTCATTCCTATGGCCAATCTGGTCAAGAATACTCTAGATTTAGATTATGCATTTGCAAATGTTCTTGAAATATCCAAAGATGGTAAAACATTGACAGGAAATGTTGTAGGAGAGATTGTGAATGGAGAACGAAAGGCTGAACTGCTTTCCGTGATTGCTCAAGCTGAAAAGATAGAATCAAATCAGGTTATTTATAAAATATTTTAATATTAGATATTTGCAATTGGAGATGGGGCCAATGATTTATTGATGATGCGTGCAGCAGGTTGTGGAATTGCCTTTAATGCGAAACCAAAAGTTCAACAGCAAGCATCCATTCGATTGAACCAACCCAGTCTTATCAATGTACTTTATTTCCTTGGATATTCATCCAGCGAGATCAATCAATTACTTCAATAAAACCCTAACGAACCCTAACCCTCTTTAAAATAATTTTTTTTTGATGAAATTTTCTTACCAAATTCAAATTGATTTAATTTTTACTGTTTCGATGAATGAATGGTAGAATGGTTGATTTGAAGATATTAAAATGGATTTTTTCACTTTGCGGGTTGAGTAATTATACTCTATTCGCCATTATAAATTCAACATCTCTTTTGAGTTTCTTGTCTATCTTATGAATGTATGCTTCGTTTAATACGGAAGTGGTATTCATATTGACCTTTGAGGTATCCAATCAAATACAGAATTGATTAAATTGGAACAAGTATGATCATGAGAATGTATTAGTACATATGAATTCATTAGATGTGCCAGTGTACACTCATTAGATGTATCACGTTCATCTGTAATTTATCCTTTTCTTTTAAATGTCATTTCTTCGAACACTACCAAAAGGACCAGTTCCAAAATCAACCTGTTTCTTTCTATGCGATATTCAAGAAGCTTTTAGAAATTTGATTTATTCAAATCCTCAAGTCATTGCAACAGCTGATAAAATGATCAAAGCATCAAATCTATTGAATATTCCACTTGTTGTTACAGAACATTATCCTAAAGGTATTTATATCTTGAATTGATGATAGGATTAAAGCATACTGTATCTGAGTTAAATATTCAATCTGCCAAAGTTTTTGAAAAGACAAAGTTTAGTATGTGGACTACAGAAGTTGAAAATCATGTTAAAGAAGAATTGAAATCTAAATCAGTTGTTTTATTTGGAATTGAAGTAATTTTTGTATAATAATTGACTAAAAGACACACGTTTGTGTACTTCAAACAACCTTGGATTTACTTGAAGCAAATATGGAAGTATATGTAGTTTTAGATGGTGTCTCATCTCAAAATCCTGAAGAAAGATCTGTAGCAATCAAGGTACAAAAAGAAAACACATATACTAAAATTGATAGAGAATGCGAGATGCTGGTGCAGTTGTAACGACATCTGAAACTATCTTATTCCAATTAATGGGTGATGCTCGTCATCCTAATTTCAAAGCTGTGTCTAACTTGGTCAAGGAGACTAAAGATAGCACCAAACTTGGATTGACTGCCCTCTGTTCAAATTTATGAAAATAAATCAAAAAATTCAATGACGATCGTGTTGAGTTGAGAATGACTTTGAAAATTTGTTTCCTAATTAAATGTTTGCAGAATTAACGATTTCAGCTCTTCGAGTATGGATGTTTGCTCCAAAAGCTTCTCATATCAACTATCCTTCCTTAAAAGAAATTCCAAATCTAATGGCTGTATCCACAACAAATCAATGTTTAGCTTGGCAGTTATTTTTATTGGGTTATACGTGCAATCATTGGTTAAAAGCAACCTTATATTTAAAACAGCATTCCATTCTATTTTCAAACGTCAAATCAACAAACTATTTAGGGTTTTTTCATTTCATCATTGGATCTTTGTTATTGAATTGTCAAAAGGTAGAATATGGTTTGTTGATGATTAGTCTAAAAAATACCTTCATATATCTATTGGAAGCTTATTCAATGGAAATCTTATTAGACGCTTATTATGTTACATCTCATTTGGTATATTAATTGATGAAATTGTAACACTTTCATTTTCATTACTATTCAACAGAAAATTCACCATAGATGGTTATCCAATCACTAAACGTTCAACTAACAATCAAGAATGTTTGATTTGTCTTTGTGATGGAAAGGAACCATTAAAGAAATTTTGTACAAACAATCATCAATTTCATTCAAAATGTATTCAAAAATGGTATCAACCCTTTAAAAACTTTCAAACTTGTCCAACATGTCGACAACCTTTATTATTTTATTCAATTCCAAAATTAGATTGGGATTCATTATTTTGTTTATTCAATCATCAATTAGTGATTCGTAGAATAACTTTACATTTGTATTGTCAACTAATCATGTATGCTATTTATTTTGTACAAATGAAATTCTTGTCGTATCGAATTCGCGCATATCTATATTACCATCAAAAGAGTTGACACATTTTCTGAAAACTATTCAAGTTCACAGATTATTTACCAATTGGAGTTACAAACTGGATAGCCTTTGTGAAATTTCAGATTCCTTCCTAGTATACAATAAAGAAATACGATTGTTTATCATTAAAACATATTGCAAGTACGTATGAGTTTAGAAAATAATTTATTATTACTTAAGGACTATAAAGTCCAATGGGCACCGAATAATCTTTCAAGCAGAAATCCCATTCTGCTTCAGTGTTATGTTCTACCAAAGTAGTGGTAGATGGTTGCTGGATGGTGGACTGTTTGACACCATCAACAGGAACACTACTTCTATATTCAAGCTTCTTGCAGCCAGTTGGAATGGGTTGAAGTAATTTCATTGTCAATTCAGCGTTTTTCACATCACTGATTGCCAATTCCAGTCGTAATGCATCCATTTCATCTAAAATTAAATATATAGATTTACTGTTCAATGATAATTCTAAATTAGAGGCATCCAGAACTCTTTCTTGTAATCTAGTACATTCTATTTCCAATGCACTCAACTTCGCGTCATTCTCTATCTTGAGACGTTCCAAGTTAGCACAACGTTCCCTTAGAGCTTCTTCTTCAGCTCTTCTTCGTCCCCATCTTTGTCGTATCGCATTCAAAAAGCTTAAAAAACAATTCATTTTTAAAAAAAATTCGAAATTCAAACTTGACTTTTTTAAACCTTTTTCCCCATTGTTTTCTTGACCAATGAAATCAAAATCAAGACAATGCAATTGATAAGCAAATGACGTGAGAATTGTTGAAGATCAATACGATAAGAGTCTATTTTTCTACAAAATGCATAAAATCAATGCTAATTTCTTCCATTTCTATAATGATTTCATTTCATAGAATCGAATTTAATTTCTTATCAAGGGTTTTCTATCTTTCAGGTAAGTATATCTCATCTTTTAGAGTTGAACTACAATCCTACAAAAATATTAATTTTGAAATGTCCGATTTCTAGCATTGTTCATAACGTAATGGAAAGTTGAATCATTTCAGTTGACTATTTCAGTAGCATTTAACGATAATTCAACAACCTAAACATGAATTAAATTGATAAAATATTATACACTTGAAATATCTTTCCTTTCTGGGTTAATTGTTTTAGATGTTCTTGTATTTAGAAACATAAAATGATAGATTTTGATAACCTAATTGAATAACTCAATCAAAAGAGAAAACGTGAAAGAAACGTATGTTGAAGTCCATGGAACAGGTAATGATACTTTTCTTGAATTTCAACCATAGGATGAATAGCTTGTGATGTTCCAAAAGAGTTTGATAGTTAGAAAGTTGTATTGAAACTCTTTGAATTGGAAAATGGTCAAAAATTGAATTTCACTGACACTCTTGTCAACATTGAATCTGTAGATATATGGATTCAATAATTGTATAACCTTACTTGAATTCAAGAACCGTCAAATTGATAGAACACCGCCAGTGTGAAATACAATTCAAGTTAGACAATCTAGTCCACAACTTGGTAATCTATTTGGATACATCTCTGTGTATTTACGAGTAGATATACATACTTCTTTAAAATAACTTCAAATACTGTCGACATTCTGTCTTGTATCAAGTTATATTTAATCATGAAGATCGGGTTGGGTATACATGATTACCTAGATTAATTTATAATGATACTCTGGTATACATTAATAATTGACGAAGATGTGCTGTAGAATAACATGCTCACAAAGAAATACTATAAACCCAACCAAAGGATCATTCGTTAACAGATCTCATTTGAACATACGATTATAAAACACATCAAAAATATGTTTTTGTAGTTTTAGTTTATTGAAGAACTACAATCTAACATAATTCAGGAACATCTGCAACAACTTTCTTTCCATAGGTGAATGCCTAATAAAATTAATAAAACAATAACATTACTTGAGAACATTTAGCCATGGTTGATGAAGCTCTGGCAATAGAATTTGTCAAATAAAAATCTTTAATTGGTAATTCATATGAACCAAATAAGTTTGATTTTGGATAAGTCTTCAATACACCCAATCCTAGCTTTGAAATAGGAGTGGATGTTTGTTGGAGAGTTTGGTATGATGTTAGATTAGGTGAAATTTGGGACATTCTAGCACGAACTTCTTCTATTTCATCATAGGGTAATGGTTTGCCAACAACTTCTGATAATGCTCGAATGATTTTCCAGTCTTCTCTTGCACCTGCAAGTGGGGCTACTGCCGCCCTGGATACTTGTGCTCTACCTTCTGTATTAACATATGTGGCCGACTTTTCAGTATAGGCAGCCCCTGGAAGAATAACGTTGGCATAATATGCACCAGTGTCTCCATGATGCCCTTGATAGACTACAAATGCATCTTTTGGAATATTAGATGTGGTTAAATCATCAGCTCCCAACAAGTATACAAATTTGGAATCAGAAACGTCAGCAGAGGATGCTGTGTACCCAATTTCTAGTGCAGCAGTAGTGGATGCATTCTAAAAATAAATCATTTGAAAAACTTACTCGGTGTAATACATTATAGATTGTATTCCAATCAGATTCAGCAGACTTTTTCAATGATTCTGCGTATTCAGCAACTAATTTCAATGTGCCTTGACTGGCTTCATGATCAAGTACTGATTCACCAAGCAAAATCATTGGACGTTTGGCAGATTGTAGTTTTTTGGAAAATGGATGGTCACCATTGATTAAACTCTGCAATTGAGTCACTTCAGCACCAATATGTTCAAAATCATAATTCAAGTTTGGTTTTTGTCCAATAACACCGACTTCTAAACCATTATGTAAGTAAGATTTTCGGATTCTGGTGTTAAGGATTGGAGCTTCATGACGAGGATTGGAACCAATCAACAATAGAACATCAGCTTCTTCTATTCCAGCAATAGTACTGTTCAACACAAAGTTGGAGCGAACGTCAGTGAATCCCGAATATGTTTTAGCAGTATTTTCTAGTTGCAAGTTTTCTGAATCAAATCGATTGAACAAATCTTTCAAGGCTACTAAAGATTCTGCATCGGCTAATTGACCGGCAATTGCAGTCAATTGACTACCAGATAAGCCTTTGGTGGCAGCAGCAATTGCTTCTAATGCTTGAGGCCAAGTAGCAGGAACAAACTCGTTACCCTTCTTAATTAAAGGAGTGGTAAGACGCTGAGTTTTCAAACCATCATTGGCAAATCTAGTTTTATCAGAAATCCACTCTTCGTTAATGTCATCATTGAGACGAGGAAGGATACGCATAACTTCTGCTCCTCGACTGTCAATTCGAATGTTACTTCCAATAGCATCCAAGACATCAATAGATTCAGTTCGTTTCAGTTCCCAAGGACGAGCTTGGAACGCATACGGTTTAGATGTCAAAGCTCCAACAGGACACAAGTCGACTAAATTTCCAGACATTTCAGAGGAAATAGCTTTGGAAACGTAGGTACCGATTTCCATTGTATTTCCACGGCCAGAAGTACCTAATTCACTTGCTCCAGCAATTTCGTTGGCGAATCGCACACATCGAGTACAATGAATACAACGGGTCATAACTGTTTTAACCAATGGGCCCAAATCTTTGTTTACTGTAGCTCTCTTTCCAGTAACTTCGGAGAAACGACTTCTATCAGAACCATAACGAACACTTTGGTCTTGTAAATCACACTCTCCACCTTGATCACAAATAGGACAATCCAAAGGGTGGTTAGCCAACAAGAACTCCATCACACCTTCTCTTGCTTTTTTGACTAAAGGGGTTTCAGTTTGAACTTTCATTCCAGGCATGACAGGCATAGCACAAGATGCAACAGGTTTTGGACCTCCCACATCCACCAAACACATTCTACAATTTCCAGCAATTCCTAAACGTTCATGATAGCAAAAACGAGGAATATCAACTCCAATTTTTTCACAAGCTTGAATGATAGCTGAACCTGATTCAATTTTCACTGGAAGATTATTGATAGTCAGTTCGACTTCGGCCAACAAAGATGAAGAAGAAGAGAAAGCTTAAAAGAAGGTTAGATAGTTTAATATTTACTTCGTAGTCTGTTTGTCAGAATTATTTGTTTCTTCAACAGTGATTGCATTGAAAAATTTTAAGAAAAATTTACAGAATTCTCATGAAATTAAAATAGAATCAGTCACCTTCATTCGGATGCTATTCAGTTGTCAAAGCTGGATTATTAATATAATGTTGGAAATAGTTGATAAACTTTGTAATTCTTGGTCTGGTAAGAGAAAACTAGGTTTACTTGGAATGGTTTCCTGAATGATATTACTCATGGATTTCTTCTATTTCATAGAATCAAGGGATTTCACTCTTTAAACGCGATCAATAATAAATTATCGCGACTTTGGAACTGGTAACCCAAAGAATCTAAAATCAATCCAAGGATACAATTAAAGAATTTAGAATCAATCTAAATCATAGAAGGATTCTCCAAAGTGAATCAAGAACGTTGACATTGAGCATTTGATCATGTCTAAAACACTTTACTAAATGCTTTGCAATAAATTCGATGAAATAAGTGTCATGAGGTTCTTTATAAATTGGACAACAAGTTAGGTAGTAAGGATATCATCAGCATAGTATCAAGAGAAATCCGATTGAAAGTAAAACGAAAAGATTAGTGTTTGACTGTAACGCATCATTCTTCATACAGATAGTTGGTAGCACTCGACTATTATAATCGTAGAGCATTTCCAACGATTCAACTTTGCTCCTCTCTTGTACCAATACTATCTCTTGTTCCATCAATTTAAACTTTTCTTGAATATCAAAAAATTGATACTTGTTAAACTCTTGCAATTCTTCTATCTTAGTTTGGTGTATAGCTTTTAATGATGCAATTTGCTCTTGATGGTGGACTTTCATTGCATTTAAAGTGTTGTAGTTGATGCCAAATCCAATCAGCATTGCAACAAACAGTATGATATTGAACCATTTCCAGGTCTTGCCTTTAGTATTCGGGATGTTCTGAATAATTGTCTCTTGTTTCTGTGGTTAAGTTATAACAAAGCGAACCATGTCTATATTGGTCTAACAGTAAAAATATCAAAGAAAATGCATTGAAACGACAGTGCAGATACTCTTAATACCTACAGCAGTCTTATTGTTGGATTATTTAAAAAACTCATCGAAATGGATTGCAAGTGCGGAACTTGACCAAATAATAGCAATCAGTAAAACGAATACTACGATTCATGGTTAATTCAATCATGCAAAATTCAATGGAAAACATATATTCTCTTTCAGATTAATGCTTATCCTTTTTGAAATAATAATCCACAGCATCATTTTTGTTCTTTTGAGCAGCAGTAGATTCAGAAACATTTCTCCTATAAAGAATCAACATCAACCAATCATTTACATCATATGTTCCCATTTACCGTCAGGTGCTATAAAAGAAATTAGAATAAATGTTCAATACCTATATTTAGTTAGATGTGAAAACCCAACATACCTAAAAATATTAGACAAATAAGTAATTAACTAACCTAGAAAAGAAATTAGCAAAACAAGGACTTACCATTCATTAATTTTGTATGAACATTAGCAAACAAGAAGAAAGATGTAGTTCCAGTGATGATGAAAGGGAAGTACAATTTCAAATAGTTTCCAGGCCAAACTCTAGTTCCAAGGAAGGTACGGTATGCAGCCATTCTAAGAGATTATCGATTTTGCTTTGGTTTACTGTCGATGAAAAAAATCAAAAAAAATTGTAGAGGAAAAGTTGACTATTAACAAGACGATTAGGAATTCGAATCTAGCTAATACTTAATTTATTGAAATATAATAAGAGAGAATAGTCATGTTCAATGCTTGTTTCTTGTTAAGAGACGGAGATTGATTCATAATACTTGTACAAAAGTAAGCAGAATACATTGGAAAGTAAATCATTATAAGTTGTGACATAGCGGGTACTTTCAGTACAATTTGTGCTCTCTAGTGACGGTAAATCAAGGATTA
>JADGIX010000264.1:0-16692 GCA_027595885.1 Globomyces sp. JEL0801
GATACTATATTAAAATTGTTATGATATTAACTACATAATCAAACATCCTTTCTTCACTTTTGTGGTTCGTTTGTAAGCTTCCAAAAATTTCAATTGTTTGGCATTAATTGCACCACGTCGCCTTTCCCGTACGTATATCACAGAATCCAACGGTGCCATCCCAGATTCAATCAAAGCCAAAGCTACTAATGCTGGTGCTCTAATGGTCAATCATTTGATCACGTCAAACCTTCCCAGCCCAGCCACACAATGAATTCCTATACATCCATGAGATTTGCCATCCTCTATACATGATTAGTAAACATCATTGGATATATGAAAGTGATTATTAGTAAGTGTAACATTCCCATCGTAAAATCCATGGTATTGAAAAAAATTACAGATGAAATTGAAAGTAAGAAGATACCTTTTGGAACTTTGAATCGTTTTTCAATCAAATCTAGCCAATTGGCACATATATTTGCTGGGGGAGCATCACCATCAGGGTATGCCCAATCCTACAAGAATGAGAAACCAAACAAAAATAAAACATACATGGACATTAATACCAGCAGATTCCAATATATTTCGATCATACGTAGGTTCACAAACTCGAACCACATCCGTTACATTGTAAGATTTAAACTGAGATATATAAGTATCAATATTATTTGGAGAAGGAGCATCAAAAATCAAAAATTTTAAATCGTTGTATTCTACTAGTGAGAGTTGATTTGGTAATTTAGAATGTGAATTTGATTTTTTCATTGTTGACAAATTCTATTCTGATCATAAATTAGTAAAGAAAAATCCACGATAAATTTATACTCAGCCGCGATCGTGTCTGAGTTTCTTTGGTTTTCCTTCATTGGATCTATGATCAGGGATAAAGATTCAATATCAATTTCATGAATTGGTTGTTCTATTCTAGTTTACTGACAGCTACAATTTCATATGGCTATGACTGGTATGACAGGCGTCGCAGTCGTGCTGTGCTGTATTTCCGTTTTCAAAATAATTAAAAAATTGAAATGAGTTTGATACAATATATCCATTCAAATTGGTTGTAACTGCCTTGATGGCGTGTCTAGTATCGAATCTTAAAAGACTTGGAAGGAAACACGACTTGGTAAAAGATTTCCTCATTTATTCTTATGATTGATAATCAACGATGAATACCATTCGTTATCTAATGGAATGATTACCAATCTACTATGAGTTAAGTTACAATAATCAAATTGAAAGAGCAGAAAAAGAATGTATCTCAAAATAGAATGTTGGTCATAATGTCCAGCACTATAATCAGCTAGAAATCGTCCAGATTTCTTGTTTGTCTTCATCGATGCCAATAATTACAACTAAACACTCAAAAAGGTTTGTCAATCGAACTTAAACAAAGACAAGTTTATATTCTACACACTAATTGAACAAGTGCGCATTATTATTCAACACCCAATCATGAACTTTCTGTGAATCCCTTTCGACCCAACTGATAGTACCTTTGAGAGACTCTAATCCTTGATTCACTTTTCTTTCAATTTTCTCGAAATGTCCTTTCAGAGCTATTTTGTCAGCTTCAGATTCTAAATGATCTCCGCGAATGAATGCTTCAACGCGCTCTACTGTAGCTGGATCAACATCCTTTGCGAAACAAGACCTAAATACGTCTCCAAAGTGCCCACCTGCACCTCCTTGACTGTATTCTGCGGTTAACACATCCCATTTAGATGTCAACCATTCCCAAAGTTTACTATTCACGTATTCTTTTTGTGGATTCTCCCTTACGATACCAATCACTGCAATGATAAGATCTTGCTTGAGGACAAACGAAGTGTCAAGTAGCATTGTGTCAATATATCGATCAATGATTGCTCTATCATTGATTGCACCAACAGAGAGCAATGTTTCAGTTTTAAGGCTGGTTGTGGTCTTATAAAACTCTAATACTTTTTCGAAATCAGATTCTGGTGATTCGGAATGTTTCAATGCATTGGTCAGTACAATTGGAACTAAGTTAGCATGAATTGGTGTTTTGGCATCAGAAAAGTAGTCATCAAACATCTTGCGAAGCTCTGCGAGAACATTGCCATCGTTGGCTTTGGCTGCTTGTTTGATGATCAAGTTACGTTTCAAAATATTGTTATAATCCTCTCCTTCAGGATATTCGTATCCAACGCTGGATACCTTTGGTGAAAAGATGGATCGCATGAGTTTCTGAATTTCTTGAAGGACAGTTTCATCCTTGTAGAAAGCATCAATAACAAGATCTAAACGAGTAGCAATTTCGGTCAAAACTCTATTCATTAGGTGTATCAGAATACTTACTCTTGAGAATCTTCGCTCTCAAATGCTTGGAGAATCTCCAATGCTGCATCAGTGCCAATCAATCCTGCACGAGCAAAGTTGAAGGTCTCGGATACAATATTCAATCTATCTTCAATAGGGAATGCTTCCAAATTGTCCTTCATTGCAGCGCCAATAGCAGAGAGTTGGTCAAAGTTATATAGAACTCGATAGAATCCAGTGACTCCAAAGTTGAGCTTGAAGAAACTAGAGTTGGTTTTCACATATGGGAATGAAATAGTATCAGTCTTTTTAGTCAACATGTGTTTGGTTGGTGAAAAGGAATCAGTGATGATAGTGATTGGAATGTGCCAAGGATTGATGCTTGCATCTTCTTCTTCAGTCAAATCACCAGATGATAAGTATCGTTTCTGTGAGATAGTCAAAGTCAACTCTTGAGTGTCTTCATCATACTCTTCATGTTCAATACTGACCAAAGGGTATCCCATTTGATGAAGCCAAGGTTCCATCATACTAGCTACATCAATTCCAGCTACTTCTCCAAGTGCATTCCATAAATCATCCGTGGTGGCATTGCTAAATTTGTGTCGTTGTAAATACAACTTGACCCCATTAGCGAATGTTTCTGCACCGATGTGTGATTGAAGCATACGGATTACTGACGCTCCTTTACAGTATGAAATGGCATCAAAGATTTGGATCACATCTGATGGTTTGTTAACAGCGACTTCAATAGGGTGACTTGACCGTAATCCATCGAGTCCCAATCCAGTTTGCATTTCATTAGCTGCAAACCCAGTGAAGGCAGTCCATTCAGGGAAGACATGGTCAACTGCAAGAGTACCTACAAAAGTTGCAAACCCTTCATTTAACCATCTAATCATTACTCAAACGTCAACACTTACAATGCATCCCACCAGTCCATAGTAACCAAGTTACCAAACCATTGATGCGCAAGTTCGTGGGCAACCACCATCGCTACCTGTGTTTTACTTTTGATGCTACCGTTGGCTTCATCAAACAGAAGCGCTTCAGTTCTGTAAGTGACTAGCCCCCAGTTCTCCATAGCACCCGCTGAAAACTCTGGAATAGCAATCATATCCATCTAATACATTAACCACGAATATACATCTACCTTTGGTAATGGATATCCACAATCAAAGTATTCAGAAAAGTATTCAAGGATTTTCACACAGCAATCAAGACTAATATTAGACTGTATATAAATATTACGCAAATTTGCCATTTTGAGATTCTCCTGGAAGAGTGTAGACACGACATGTAATTGGATCAGACCCAACTGGTTGTTTTGGGTGTGCAACAGCTTCAATATAATCGTATTCACCAACACAAATCGCAACTAAATAGGTACTCATGATTGGAGTACGGGCAAACTTTACAGATTTGAACGTCTTTCCATTAAATTCTACAATAGATTCTTCAACAGCATTCATATTGGACAATGCTGTGAGTTCTTGTGGTACATACAAAGTCATATCAAAAGTTGCTTTCAAATTTGGCTAAACCTATTAGCCTACAGTTCCATTACCTCATCAAAACATGGAAAGCATCGTCGACAGTCACTTGGTTCAAATTGAGTGGTGACCATGAATTTGCTTTCTCCATTTGCATTCTTATAAGCGGATCGATAGAACCCTGCCATTTGGTTGTTATGTACACCTTCAAAGTAAAGATGCAAAACTAAATCAGAAACTGCTGGAATTTCATGTTCAAATTCAAACGTGGCAGTTTCTTCATCAGTATTGTATGTAATTCCAGTAGCTTTCTGAGTAGCTCTGTGGGTTGTGACACATTTTGGCCAAGAGTCGACTCTAGAAAGTCCACCAGGATTGACTCTCATGGCAACGACAGACACAGAAGAAATATCCAATTCTTTTGAATTGATGGAGATGAATCGTGACGGTTCAGATAATTGAATACTAGAGGATAAACAAAGGGAATATACCTGACTGAGACTTGACCCGAGAATTTCAAACTCTCTGGCCCAGGAACAAGCGTGACGTTATAATGCGATGGTTTGACGCTCTTTGGTAAAATTTGTCTGTCGGTTGACATATTTTTTGGTAAATTGTTTCAAACAACCGCTGGCTTTTAAATGCCCGAATTGCTTTATTTTGTGGCATGTTACACACACTGCCATCTGACTGCCACACTATCAAGCACCAGAGTCTTACCTTACTAGGTCTACCATGAGGTACTTTTTGAAAGTATTTCTCGGCTTCGATCTCGTTTCCCAAGTTGGATATCTGTGATGTTCTGCTCTCTTTTTTTCCGTCGTCCACAAATTCTAAGTTTGTAAACAACATAATCTGATTTAGAACTTGAAAACACTTTGAATCCTTAATTGCGCGTATTTATTAAATGCAAGCAAACACAGCAAGAACAAATAAGAAAGAACCAACGGATGAGTTAATATTGGCGCTACTTTGGTAGGCATATCCATCAGAGTCTGGTTTGCTGCTTTGAATTTCATAAGTATTTGGGACTTTAGATGGTTCAACAGGTGAATATGGCTTTCCAGTGTTGTAGATTGAGCTTGAGTGATTTCCTGTTACAGCGCTTGTGGATACAATAGGTGCAACATTTGCTGTTGATGTGATTACGGCCGAAGCAACACTTGTAGCAATAATAGGACCTGCGGTACTAGTTAAGGAGCTGGTTACTGAAGAGACAGGAGCAACAGAAGTTGTAATAACATTGGTTGTAGTGGACTGTATGACAGAAGTGCTGGTGGATACTGGAGCAGATGAAGTAGCAATAGAGCTAGTACTGGTAGTAGTAGATGATCCGACAACTGACGTGCTTGTGGAACCCAATACAGCAGAAGATGATGATGAAGCAATGGAAACAGTACTGGTAGTGGTAGATGAGGTAGTAACAGAGGTAGTTTTGGAAGAGGATACGACTGAAGTAGTTGTTGAAGCAGAACTTGTACTGGCTGCCTTGATGTTATCAGTAGTAGTTGGAATAGCAACACCAAACGGTGGTAGAGTATCTATTTTACATTCGACTGGACGAGAAAATCTGCACAAACCTTGGGATTGTTTTGAAGTGACAAATTCAGCACCTCTGATTTCACAACCAGCTTTCAAAAGGTCATCTTTGGCAGGTCCATCCAATACAAAGTAACTGAATGATTGATAATTGTACTTGAATCGACATTCGGCAGTACCATCAACAAACTTCACTTCAGGTACATTTTCAAGTTTGCTGCGTAATGAAACTGGCCAAAACTTTGAGGTAAGTCCATCCAAACCAAAATCATTATCACTGACTAACAGAGCGGAGCCTGGGGCTAAAATTTCTAAACCTTCAACCTTCACCGTCAGTGGTTTACGCTGCTCGACCGGTAAGTCTCCTAAGTCAAACACAATTGTCTTTGCTGCATACACAAAGTCTTTCTTTTCAATTTTAGTGTTTTCAAGGTCTAAACTATTTTCAAAAGGAGTTCCAAGAATGTTGGTAGCAGCATTGAAGTCAAGCTTGAATAATCGTAAACCAGCATCATCTACACGTTCTAATACAACTAATTGATTTTCACCAACAACTTTAGCAGAACTGAATTTCAAGTCTTTTGCTTTCGCAGGTTTTCCAGAACCCAATTCAACATAATCGGCAGGATTGGAACCTTGCAAAGCATACATTCCTGTAACTTTGAAGTTCAACGGATCCGAGACGTCCAATTTCAAAGCCCTGATAACCACAGTATTTTTGAAGTTGGCATCTGAAGTATCACCCATAGGAGATTGAAGAATTGCCCAAAGAGTCTTACCATCAGGGGTTAGTGCGAGGGATTCAAATCCACGATTAGAACGACGTTGGGAGAAGATTGCAGGTAAAGTTGCAGAGACAGGATAAATCGCACCGTCGAATTTTGAACCAAACGTAGTTGGAACGTATCTTTTCAATATATTTCCATTGGCATCAAATGCAAACACAGATGGGGAATATTCTTCAGAGCCAAAAAACAAAATTCCGTTCGGGTGTGCTGCAATATCTTCAGTATCCATTCCAGAAACATCTAATGGGGCTAATGCAACACAGTCTCCTTCATAACTGACTTCATCTGTACCAAAGTTGGCACGACCAGTGACTTTTTGGTTGTTGGCACCCACTAACATAGTTGATTTCACAATTGAAGCTTTGCCATTATCACCAATATTGACAGAAGCAACAGAAGGAGCAAATTTACTGATAAGCAACCCTTTACCATTTGGACAATCACGGTTGGCACCTCTGTCACTGATTGTTATGAGTGTTCTGGTTAATGGGTCAACAAGCAGACCGCTTCCAATCCCTGGCAAACGGCGATCCATTTTAGCATTGTCCCAGATACTTTGAACAACATCAGCGTCAGTCACGTACCCAGGATTGAATAAAGTGATGTCATACGGTTCCAAATCGACAGTGTCAAGCAGAGCTGATTTTCCAGGAGTAACAGGTTCATTTAATAACCAAGTAGGAGAATTCAACTTTAAACTCTTAGCAGTACTAGCTAAAATCAATGAAAATAGCATCTTTCTAAAATATTATCGCAAAGAACATCAATGAAAAATCTTGTTATAAACACCAAACCCGAACCCACGTTTTCAATGATTTGTGATAAACTCAGGAACTGGCATTCCAATTTGGGAATTTTTGTTTCAAACACCCAACTCACACACACGTTCAAACAGATTGATGGAATTATTCTTTACAAAGAAAGCAACGTTCCTAAGAATTTAAATAAACTTTATGTTTATACAATTGGATAAACCAATTTCACTTAAGAGTTATCCAAAGTTTTTATGTAGTGTCACTTTGTTATTACTTTTATGTATTAGTATATATCACTGTTAGAAGCTAATCAGCTTTAGACAATCATTTGAATATCTATCTTTAATGTCAAATGTAAATGTCAAATTTAACATTTGACATTTTTCATGTGGAATTCTATATCGATCCTTAATGAGCACTTGGTAATGCATCTAATCGTAATAGTGGCTAGTACATCTAACTAGTGAATATGGATAACAATATATATTTGAGATTTCAATAAAAAACAACGTGGTAATAATAAATGCATTCAATCATACTTCCCAGCATCCAATAATTCAACCTTTTCTTGTGCTAAAGAGAGATCAGTAAAACATCAAAATTACTCAAAACACAAGGCGAACAAAAGAAATGACCGCAACAATCAGATTCACAACCACCAGCAATTCCGCGTTGGTTTCTAACATAAGTTGAACAATTAAAAACCTTAAAATACCACGACCTTTTCCACCAACACAAGCATGTCCTCCAAACAAACTGCAGAATGCGTAGGTAAGACAATCAGGAACACATCCATTTTTCTCCAACATGACTTTCTGATTCTGTCCATATATAATGCAAGGGCAGAGAGCTGCTAACAAGCATGTGCAGGGAGTACGATACCAAGAGCAGAGTGAGGAATGAAATTGTTTTGAACCTCTCTTTGGTTTAGAGGTCATCATTGGTGCCTGGGCAGTCGGTTCGACAGGCACTACCACAATAGTTCCGCTTGATTCAGATTGATCAGCAATGGATGGAGGTTGCATTGACATTATTTTTTGTATTGGGTAAAAATAAAGAAGGAAATGACACAAAGTAAATACAACCAAAATAGTTACATAGTGATTTGATGATATTTGATAAATAAAAATCAAAGGATAAACAAACAAGAAATTCACCAAGAAAAACGTAGCTAGTCTTCCTTGGTGACGTATCCAAAGGAAATCAATTATTTCACACGTTTATTTTTACAATTAATTTTAAGTGAAATAATCATTCCATAAGCAAATTCTTATGTGTTTGCTTCAATCGTAATCCAACATTGTGAACAGCCCGCAATACCGTTGTTAAAACTACATTTCGACATTTCTGACATGGTCTACATCCTTTGCGACAGCGGAAACAAACTCGATCTGTTAATCCTTCCATAATTCCGTCTAAAACACTTCTTTGCTGTTTCCACATTTCATTCAGAATTTGAAGCATTTTGGTCCCATATTTATCCAAAAGAACTTCAATACTATCTGTTACTAATATAGGATTGTTCAGTAAATTTGGATCATCACGGCTAATTGGTGCGTAAGGTGCTGGACATCCTGCTTTAATAAGTTGTTCAAGCCTGGCTACTGCATCTGCGGATGGGTTGAATCCTTCTAATCTCATCCAGTACGTCTTCCTCATGGCAAATTCAGTCAAAGGTTTTGTGAATTTGAAATTGCCAGTGAAACACTCTAGTAGCAGAGCTAGAATATGTATGTCAACCAATCGTAATCCCAGATGCATTCTTATCAGTATTTGCCCACCAGACTTCAAGTGACGAAATGCTAATAGTAATTGCGAAAAGTGCAATAAATTTTTCAACTCTAGTTCATCCATTTCATCCACTTTCTTTTGATTGGATCCAGATGTTGTAATTCCAACAATGACCAAGTCAAATCCAGCTTGAATAGGCATATCCTCAAAGTAATTTTTAATATCTATGTCTTTGTTTCTAGCTAATTCTACCACATCATTTGTCAAGACTTTGAATCGAGGGTTTCCATCCAAATCCACGATGTCATCCATTGACTTTGGATATACATTACCTCCTTTGTTTGGGTCCTAAATAATTCAGTAGATTGTATTTACGAGATTAACACCTATTCCCCTTACGCTTGGATGTATATCCAACAAGAGTTCAGACATCCCACCCTAAAACATTAAAACAATTCAAAATAATACTGGTGCAAATCCCAAATCCAAAAAACTAAAGCATCCATTTGCATTTGCAATATCAAGTGCACTGTTTACATATCCAGTTCCGATGTCAATATCTGCAGCATAACGGAGAAATCTATTAAACAAATCCTTTACACCATCTTGCAAGGAGGCATAACGAACGTCATGATTATCATCAGTCTTTTTTATATCCTTGATTCGTTTCTCAAAACAACAGTTGATGTGATAGTTGCCATCCCCTGGCTGTCTTTTAACTCGAAGCCAATCCAAAAATTCAGCACTTGAGCTAAAGTAATCTGCCAATACTTGAGTTGTAGTTGTTGTGTAATACTCATGGTGCATACAGACTTTCTCATCAACTTCCATCCATTCCCTACACCTACCAGATAAATACAAGAAATCTTCTACCTAAGAATTAATCAATTGAGCTGGTAACCTAAGTAATCAGACATTCATATGGTCTTACCTTGACGGACAGGGCAGCGATAAAATTTCTGGGATTGATAAATTCAGGTTGCTATGTCCACTTTTTCTCCTTTGAGGAGTATTGCTAATAGATTCCTTACTTTCTACTTTATTTCGCATATGTGGTGGGATATATTTTCCTGACATTTCAATCTTGGATTTGTAAAAAAATTTACCTTCAACTATTTAAGAGATAATTGAATTAACTACTTGACCCAGTCGATTATAAACAAGTAGATGGAAGAACTATGGATTTAGGTTATTTCATTGCTTTTTGTGAGTTGTATTGTGTTGTAATGGAACGTAGGTCGTGTCCAGCTCTATTTTACACCACATTATTAAATCCAGAGCTGCAATTATACTTATTAAACCCAAGAATGAATTGAAATTGAATAATTATGATTATGTTCAGTTAAACGGGACTATTAAAGGTTGTTTCTACTAGATCAATTCTAATTCACTTGTTGTGAATTACAAATCTCACGCTTTTGTACACACAACAACACGAACTATTCAATAATTTTTCCATTGTAATCGGCCCATTAATTCTTCGGCCGTACAGAAACGGAGCGATGTGTTACAAGAACCTTAATGAATGACTCTCAAGGCCTTTGAAGACCTCAAAGCACCAAATCGGTATTTGAAAAAGTCGTGATCAAACAATTGAATTCATAATCACAAATTATTTTATTCATAATCGTGAAATAAATGATGGAGTTAAACGAATGTTGTCCATATGATAACAAAACCTGTTACACAAGCGAACATCATGGTTATTTAACAAGCGATTATGATAGTCTTATTTAAACAATAGGTTGAATCATTATACAATTGCTTGACATGGTACAGTTTTGTCAAGATCAGCAAGGATGGGTAAGGATCACATTAATTTGATAGTAGTCTCCCATAAACACAAACAATGGAGACATAAACTTTACTACATGTTTTCAACAAGCTGTATTGGCACCATCAATCGCATTGGTAGCTATCGTTGCATTGGGGGGAAGATCATTTTATTTGTCGAAGAAGGAGCGATTGCCAACCGAAATGACTGATGCAACAAAGATTTCATTTTACATAAAAATGGTAGGCCATTTTGATTAATCGCATAGACATTTGTAACACTTAATACCATTGCTGCTGCGTTGATGCTTGTGTTTCTTCAATCAAACTATTGGGGTGAACACCTCGTTGCTGCAATTTCATTTGTATTGATGGGACTATTTTGTCCATTAGCACATTATCAAAATCATTTTAAAAGTCGCAGACCTTCAAATTATCTTTGTTCAATATACCTGATGTCAATCTTTTGGTTCTTATCGCGAATTCGAACAGCCATAATTATGGATGAACCGACTCTGATCACTTCCCTTTCGATCTCTCAATTATTTATTACTACAGCATGTTTTCTAATGGAGAACGGCTCGATTAAAGAGACAGAGACTCGAAAAGGATATGAAGAAAGCGGAGTTGAAAGTCCAGAATTCAGAACTAGTTATGTAAGCAAAATGACATACTCTTGGGTTTTTGAATTTCTACGGAGAGGAAACAAAAAAACTATCACTTTTGATGACTTTTGGACTTTGCCAAGTTATATGAAAGTATGGAGAAACTGTGATGAATTCGAAGTATATTGGGATACGGAATTGAAGAAAGAGAAACCATCGTTACTCAATGCACTTACTAAAGCTTATTTACCAAAGGTATTGTTTATCATTGCCATCAATCTGGGAAATACTGCTTTATCGTTTCTGAATCCTTTAATCATTGATTATATCATCAACTTTATCACTACAAGGGGGACTAATAATGCACAAAGTAATGCGTCTGGTGTTATTGTCGGTATTTGCTTCTTGTTGGTCAATGTACTTAACGGTATTATTATGGGACAATTGTTCAACAAAACATTCCTTCTATCTGCTTCATTAAAATACACGCTACAAGGAATCATATATCGAAAAACAATGAAGATATCTGATCATGATCGAGCATCTACTGGACAAATTTTAACTTTAATGACAGTTGATGCTGGTGCTGTATCTGGGTCTGTAGTAGCAGCAATGTTTCTCAGTGGAGCACCTTTGAATCTAATTCTTTCGCTTGTAATTCTCTATAATACAGTGGGCTGGTCTTTTGTATCCGCGATCATTATCATCTTGATATCATCTCCAATTATTACCAAATTTGGTTCATACTTGTCAAAATATCGCAAACTTATCTTGAAAGAAACAGATAAAAGATTACAAGCTATAACATCGGCCATATCTGGGATGAAAACCGTAAAACTGTATGGCTGGGCAAAGTTTGTTAAGGATCGTATTTTGAAAATTCGTGAAGATGAGTTACAGTTTATGAAACGATCCAATTTCTTCAATTCTATGCAATCCTCTGCTGCTACTTTGATACCTTCAGTCACCACGTATGCATTATTTGCAACATACGCTTTTGTAAGTACCGATAACAGCTTAACATCAAACAAAATATTTGTCACCTTGAGCGTAATTGGTTTAATTCAGCAACCATTAAACTCCCTAATTTATGCTTGGGGTCCGCTCGTTGAAGCTTTTGCAGGAATTCAAAGATTGGAAGTATTTTTAATCACCAATGATTTAAAACGATATGTCAAACGTGGTGAATCCACAGATCCTATTGCCATTGAAATCAAGGATGGTGACTTTTCTTTCAAAGAAGGATTGTCGGTCTTGTCTAATTTGAACCTGTTGATTCCAAGAGGAAAGATAACTGCTGTTGTGGGGCAAGTTGGAGCAGGTAAAACGGCTTTGATTGAATCGATCTTGGGTGAATTGTACCTTCAGAATGGCTCCGTCTCTTTAAATGGAACAACTGCATATGTATCTCAAAAACACTGGATTATGAATACTTCAATTAGGAAAAATATTTTGTTTGGTCGTGATTACGATGAAAACCGATACAAATCGATTATCGAGGCATGCGCTTTGGTTAGAGATTTTGA
This sequence comes from Globomyces sp. JEL0801, assembly GCA_027595885.1. Classification (NCBI taxonomy): domain Eukaryota; kingdom Fungi; phylum Chytridiomycota; class Chytridiomycetes; order Rhizophydiales; family Globomycetaceae; genus Globomyces; species Globomyces sp. JEL0801. Next base: position 12,476 of record JADGIX010000264.1, read on the forward strand.
AGTTTTCACTGATGGAGATAAAACTATGATTGGAGAGCGAGGTGTATTTGGTGTATAACTGAAATTTTTAGGGGTCAATCTTTCAGGTGGACAGAAGGCTAGAATATCTTGCGCCCGTGCTCTATACGCAGATGCTGATATAGTTTTGCTTGATGATTCTCTAAGTGCTGTTGATGCCCATGTAGATCGACAAATGTTCCATTCCTGGTTTAACAGCACTGATGGAATTTTAAAAAACAAAACTGTAGTATTAGTTACTCATGCTGTTCATCATTTATCTCAAATGGATAAGATTGTCTGTATATCTGAAGGAAGAATAGTCGAAGATGGATCATACCAAAAGTTAGTGAGTCAGAAAGGAATTGTCTATGAAATGGTAGAGGATTATATGAATAAGAGGCAAGACACTCAGGAAGAAGAACATCCTAATACTGTGGAGGATGAGAAAGAGTTGAAGAAAATCTCGGAAGTTATCAACCCAGATAAAAAAGAAAAACCAATCGCTGTTAAATCTAATGAAGAGAAAATGGAAGTGGGTAGCGTTGATTGGAGAGTGTATTTACTATATGTCAAGTCATGTGGAATCAATTCGTTCATACTCTATTTGATGTTTCTTATGATTGAGAACGGATTAAACGTATCTGCTACATATTGGCTGGTAAAATATCTGTTCATAACGGTTAGGGTACTTGGGGTGCTGCGTCTGGAGAGGGGAAAGATAATGTTAGCTTCTATCTGGGAATATACAGTGCCATTCTTATGGCGATATTTATCGTTGTATCAAGTCGAATCTTCTTTTTCAATATGGTCATCACCATTAATGCTGCAAGGAGTACTTTTAAAGGAATAATCGAACGAATCTTTAGATTGCCAATGAGCTTTTTTGATACAACACCCTCTGGTATTTATGCATTTTTTTTTAAATTATAGGACGAGTTCTAAATCGACTCGGATCTGACCAAAAATCGGTTGATTCAACAATACCATCCAACGTTAGTGGAATGCTGAATTGTATTGTATCTTTAATGGTTATTGCAGCAACTTCTTTCTTTGCAGTGCCATGGCTAGTGTTTGTATTGTTTCCGCTTTCTCTGGTCTTTTACTACATACAAAAAATGTACCTTACTGTATCTCGAGAAGTCAGTAGAATTAATGCCACAAAAACGTCACCAGTTTACTCTCACTTTTCTGAATCGTTGGAGGGTTTAAAATGTATACGAGCTTTTGGGAATACTAATAGTTTTCTCGATAAAGCTGAGACTACTTTGGATGAAAATGGAAGGGCATTCTATACTAGCATATCAACCAATCGATGGCTCAGTTTGAATTTACAAGTTATATCCGGAATATTATTGGGATCTATTGTGATTCTTACAATCATTACCCCAAATTCAAATGCTGTTGCAACTGGAGTTGCAATCTCATATTCATTGAATTTGGTCAACTATATGAGGTTTCATTAATTTCTTTTACTAATCCTTAGTATGGTATTGCGACTCTATAGCGCTCTCGAAAATTCCATTGTAAGTGTAGAGCGCATAAAGGTATTCTCAATTTTGACTGAACCTAGGAATATTCCGAGCTTCCCATGGAAGCCGATGATACTTCAAAAGAAAAGTTAGATCCCAATTGGCCTACAAAAGGGGATATTGTTTTTAATGACTTTGAAACAACATACCGTGAAGGATTAGAGCCTGTTTTAAAGGATTTGAGTTTAAAAATCAACGGAGGAGATAAAATAGCCATTGTCGGTAGAACTGGCGCTGGGAAATCTAGTTTAACTTTGGCGTTATTTAGAATCATAGAAGCGACAAAGGGTTCTATTACTATTGATGGAGTTGATATCGCACATATTGGACTCTCTAATTTACGTACTCAATTGACTATTCTACCACAAGAACCTATACTGTTTGATGCAAATGTGAGAGAAAATTTAGATCCAATCGGAAAACATTCGGATGCAGAATTATGGAGGGCACTACAATCAGCACAATTATCTGAACATTTCAAAAATACAGAAAGTCAACTTGATTTTGTGCTGTCCGAATCTTCACTTTCCAGTGGGCAATCTCAACTACTCTGTCTCGCACGCGCTATCTTACGTAAAACCAAAGTATTAGTTTTGGACGAAGCTACTGCAAATGTTGATCATCAAACAGATGATTTGGTGCAAAAGATTATCAGAGAAGAGTTTAGAGATTGTACAGTCTTAACCATTGCACACAGGATTGGAACTGTTATGGATTACGATCGTATTTTAGTTTTGGATCAAGGATCTTTGGCTGAGTTTGATTCACCTGAAGCTTTACTAAACGATCCTAATTCTATCTTTTACTCTCTTGCAAAAGAAAGTGGTCTAGTTTAAAGTTTGTGAAATAAATAATCTACATACATATCTTGCTTGATGATGTAGTTTCGCTGACCGTTATTTAATAGAAATGAATATAAAATCATTGTATTACTAATATTAGACAATTTAAAATGGTTTATTAAACAATATTTAGATTTTGTTGAACTGCTAATTCATGATATACTCCACCTTTTTGATACAACTCATAATGAGTTCCCTTTTCAACAACAACACCATCCTTTAGGACAAAAATAATATCAGCATGTTGTATACTTGACAGTCTGTGTGCAATAGCAATTGTAGTTCTACCTTTTGAGGCCTTATCTAAAGCTTCCTGGACCAACTTTTCAGATTCGGCATCCAACGCAGAAGTAGCTTCGTCCAATAATAAAATTTTCGGATTGCGTATTAATGCTCTAGCAATCGAAATTCTTTGCTTCTGACCACCAGACATTTGTCCCCCTTTTGGTCCAACTTTCGTGTCATATTTGTCTGGTTGTGATATAATAAAGTCATGAATATTGGCTTCTTTGCAAACTCTTTCAATTTCTTCCTGAGATGGTATGTAGTCTAATCCAAAACAAATATTTTCTTTGATAGACAAGTCGAATAGATTTGGTTCTTGAGACACAAGACCAATTTGTTTTCTGTATTCTGTTACATTATACAATGAAAGATTCTTCTTATCAATCAATATTTCGCCTCCACTAACATTGTAGAACCGCTCCAACAGCCCAATTGAAGTACTTTTACCACATCCACCTATTGTTAATGAATTTAAAAATACTAGGTCCCACTAAGGCAGCAAATTGACCTGGTTTCACTTCAATATTCAAACCACGCAGTACTTTCACTTCAGGCCTGTGTGGATACGTGAATTTTACATCTGCAAATCGTACATGACCTTCTAGTTGTGTTATTTTTTCTCCACTTGCTAACGAGGCGGAATCAATCATCGGTTTTCTGTTTAACAACTTTAGAATTGCTTGACCAGCATTTTTAGCCTTGTTCAAATCTGGAGCATAAGCAAAAATCCGTCCAATTCCATTAGCACCAAAAATAATTGCAACAAAGACTGTAAAGAAAGTCTTGGTAGTGTAACCTTCATAAGCCATCAACCGACCACCGTAAAGAAAAACAATAAAATTGATCATGAAACTGAAGGCAGTGGCTAGAGCATAAAGTGGTGTGTTCAAAAGAGCACTCTTATAACCGTTCCGTAATGGTTCCTGAAGATAGGCAGAATATGCTTCAAAGACAGCCTTCTCTCTGGTTAAGGACTGAACAGTTCTTATGGAAGCAACGGCTTCACATGCAACCTGAGCTGATTTTTGATAATTTTCTTTGCTCTTTTCCGAAAAATACGTCTAAAAAATTAGAAATAACATAACTATACGAAAATATCCATTCGGAACTTATTTGATAAAATCAAAAAAGGTAATGCTGCAGTTGCAACTGCCGCCAATTTCCAACCAAAGTAAAAAGATACAATTAAACTGGCAACTAAAGTTGTAAGGATTTGTAGAATGGCCCCAAGAGTAACTCCAGAGACCCCTTGAACTCGTTGAGCATCAGTGGACAAATTTGAAGTCAGAGATCCAGTTGAGTTTCTGTCATCGTCAAAATAACCAATTTCTTGATTTAATATTGCCCTAAACATAGACTTTCGGAGCCTCTCGGTTAAGTATTCTGAAGCTAGTCCAAACAATCCATTTTGCAAAAATGTGAATATAAAATATCCACAAGCCAATATAACAAAAAAGACACACCATTTCTTGGCCTCATTCTCTAATTGACTTCCACGAGTTGAAAAAGCGTCAATAATATTGGCAAAAACCAAAGCATAAATTGGAAATACTAAACCCAA
>JADGIX010000265.1:0-16640 GCA_027595885.1 Globomyces sp. JEL0801
TCGATGTATGGAATCACACGATATTATCGTTCACCCAAACGATATCTCATGTATCAGGTAGTTTTATCATTTTAAGTATATCTTTGTCAGTCTTTTGTGCCTTACATATTGTCATCAACCTTGGGCTGTTGGAATGTTTACCAAAGATTTTCAAACTGGCAAGTAACAACAATTCCGCAACTTTTCCTAAATCAACCATGTCTCAACAAATGAAAAAAATGTAGGTTTGAATATTTATATGCTTCATAATGAGTTTGATTACCATTCTAAATCACTACAGATCATATGTTGCAAGAATGTTTAAAATGAAATGATGTAAATATAAATGAAATGAATTGGAAAATATTAGACCGTTGGAATCATTTTGCTAAGAACTTTGTGATAGGTATGCCAGTTACTTCTCGCCTTCCAAACTTTACCATAAACTAGACGCAATAGTGATACAAAGAATCTAGATACGATCAACAGTGGTTGGATTGTTGCCATGTACGTATAGCCACTAGATACTTTTACCTCTATGCATCCAGAGTTATGGACCTAGAAATCACCAGTAATGATTTCCTAATAGTGGAAACTTTCGTGATCTCTTGTAATAAGTTTTTATTAGAAACTATTCTTTCATGCTAATTGAATATTGAACTTTGTCATTGGTCTTTGATTCAACGAGTTCAGCTTTCAACATTGTTTCAGCATTCACTTCCCAGTGTCCATACGTTTGTTCCAAATAAATCCCAAAACAACCTCCCACAATCGTTACTCCATTCACCAAAGTTACAATCAACATAATAAACCAAGAACAGGATTGAAAGTTTTTGTAAACACATTTTTCACATGGTTGCTCATAAGTTGGAAGACTAGTAGTGATTCTTCTTGATACGCGATCAAAGAAATATTTCAGTTCAGGTTCAACTACATTGCCTGTGGAGTGCTTATCTACCATGTTTGTAAAAGCTTGGATTTGATCAACCTCTACATTCCCTTTTCTGCAAATGTTTGGTCCACTACCTCCAGCGAAACATCTAGTCTCACTGAGATCCAAGAGTAGAATGTTTAATGAAGCTCTGGCCAAGAAAAAATAGGGATCCATACTATAGTGTACGTTTTGACCCTCTGGCTTTTTACATTCATCTTTTTCACAATATCTAGTGAATTGGTATTTGGACTTGTTGGTTGGTCCAGTTGAGTATTCCATCCAATATTGTCTCCCAATATTAATAGTACAGTTAGTTCGAATACCATACTTGCTCACAGCAAAAAACAATTGGGATTGAGAATTAGCAGTTCTGTTATATGTATCAGTTTCCACCTTTAGTTCATTTGCAGTTTTAACGTCCATGTCTGTATATGATTCCTTCTCACAAATTGTTTCGTAAGCAAATTTCATCGGAACTGTATATGCACAGCGAACTACTCCGGGTTTCGGTAAACATTTCACTAAGGGAGCTGGTTCATCTTCTTTATTTGTTGGCAATCCAGTGGTGTTGGATACCGACCCGATCACATCAAAATACGCAGATCTAACTTCTTTGAAAGATTTTCTCACGAAATACTCTGGTTCTTGATCATTATGCGCAGGCAGAAAAAATCCTTTGATATCTTCTGATCGTAACCAACGAGTATCATAGAGTATCACGCTGTCACTTACACTAAACCCATCCAATAGTACTATGGGATCAACCATTGTTTGCTGCATGCCGATTTCAGAAGCTTTTAACCCACCAAAGACAACAAGTACCAAGATATTGAAAGAGAAGAGCAAGTTGTTTCCAATAGAGGAAGGTAAACTCATTAAGGTCTGCGACAATTTTCCTTGTGACGTATCCAACATACCCACTTGGCCTTTACCAGCCCGTAATTTAATCCAAGCATAATTTCCGAGTACCGTAGGTATTGTTGCAGTTAACAGTAACCCTTGGACTGTGTTGACGTATGAGATGAATTTACCAATATACAATGGAGATCCATTGGTGCTAAAGCCAATAAAGTGGTTGTAATAAGTTCCAACTGGCCGTAGTGGAATGAAGATATAGGTGACAACGATTACCAACGATGCTAAAACTATTGCAGCAATGTAAACTAATTTGACGCTGCCTTGCATTTACCTAAACCTTTTTTGATTAAGGATTTTGATTTATACTCCTGCAAAACGAATCGTTGTTGTACCAACATCGTTTCATAGTTTCAATTCAGATGGTGTGGCCCAATCACATCTAAACTGGATGAGTTCTTGAACCCATCGCCTATAATTAATCGACTTAAGGAACTCTTAATGCACTCATTTCGTACAAAACAATGATAACAGTTATGATAGACTATTCATATCAGAATTTTTTCGTGACTAGTTATGAGGAAAAGATTGAAACAAATAATTCAGGTACCCTCATTCTAAAAAAATATTGGGTGTTTCAATTTCTTTGGTATTTGGCGTATTGGAGATTATAATAGACTACTCGGTAAAACAAAAAAAAACTACTTACGCTGGAATAGATTAATATTTTGTCCTGGATCATTCAAGTTGTCACTGCTGATACTTTTTTAACATACACAAAAAGATCTACAAATTTGTTATTTAGTGGCCAACTATTGCATCGAAACTTTTTGAACGACACCATCAAACTAATCCGATTGGAAAATATGGCCTACGATAGATTACTACCGGAATCTAATGGCTAAGAAATAGTCTCTTAGTTACAACAAACCCAAATATTACCAAGCAGATGTTACAAATCAGATCAGATCAGATTTATATTCATCAATAAGCTGGATTCTGAGAAAACCGTATATGGATTGGTGCTGCTCTATTAAATCTGGTACACCAGAAAAATATGATGTTTGATGAACATCACAAGTTTCATGACGGATTGCAATTCACTGACTCCGTTCAGGTTTGGATTTAATGACTTCTATCATGTGTTTACGGATGGCAAACGTTCTGACTTCTAACAATTGTTGTTAAATATTAAATGATAGTATTTCAAATCACGTCCAAGAATTCAACAAAGTCCGAGAATTTAAGTCCAAAACTGCCAGTTAGTATAGTAAGAAAAAAACGACCCGCTCTGAGTGATTTGGTCGAATTATTACAAGATTGGTTCATCAGTATCGTAATACTTTGCATCTGTTTTAGACAGACTGTTAAAGAGTGATGGATTTGGTTTTTTCTTGTATAGCATGTGGACAAAAAAAAATGGATATACTTTTTTCATACTCACATAACAGTGTAATGTGAGTTAACAGCAATACCGAATCATTTCCCAAACCACCCAAGTCTCAATAAATCGAATAAACATAGTTTGTTTTAAAAAAACACTTATTTAGATGGTTTGATCACTATACCAACCTCTACTTATTGAATGCTAAGTACATGAATGTGTGAAAAGAAATAAATATTAACAGAAACCCTAAAAATTAAATTTTTGTTGCTAGTCGCGTCGCGTCTTCCAAACTTTACTTTGAAAAATGATTCCAACTCCAAGCGATACTGACCCATTAGTGATACAAAAAATCTGGGATACTATCAATAGTGGTTGGCTCGTTGTCAAGCTACTCGAAGTTATCATCGTATTTTAACCATTTACTAAAACTACTAGATTCCTTACTTCTACTTCATGATGAGACCAAACAAAATTGTTTATTGCCTCTTCTTAGCGTCTCTGCTTAACATCCCACATAACATATTCGGATTCTTAGCCGTCTATATCACTGTCATTTATCCAAATGTAATTTATCTTTAACTTATTAAAAGATTCCACCAACTGGCTTTTGGCTGGTGCAGGCATCATGCGCTGCTCTCATCCGTTGCATAGAATTTTATGTCAATTATCAAATTATTGTAGGATTGTGTGAAGAAAAGATGGGTAACGTTTTATTCATTTTGAATTGGGTTTGTGGTGCTATTGTGATTTTTGGTCGCGTTGGAGGTAACAACATATAATTAAATGATTTTTAGATGCAATTAAAGATAATTTTATCGCAGCAAGTGGAGTTCGATGGGGAATGGCTATCGTTAGTATGAGTGGTGTTCTCAACTCAACCTTTGGCATTATATGCCTACGTCGTGGAGTATTGGTATAAATTATTATAACTTAAAATTAGAATGTTATCAGTAAAGACTCTAGAAGTAAGACCAAAATTGGCGCTATCCTATCCAACTGTGTATTTCGAATGTTTTTCATTCAGTTTATTGATTTTGGATTGATTATTGGATTTTTATGGGCCAAAAGATCTTACTATACTAACTGGTGGTTTTGGATATTTGATAATTTAGACAACTCTCGGGCATTATTGTTATTAATGGATGTGATTTGGTAAATTGAAAATATTTATTGATGATAGTGTTAAGATGTTTACTGAGAAAACAGATACTTCTGATATGAGTATGATTAAATCTGTTGCTGTAACAAAGTGAATTGGAATCAAAACGGTTAATAAAATCTAAAATACTAAAGTTTTCTAAGGATATACAGTACTTGTATCTATTCATACTATACTACCAATACTTTGATATACCTGCTTCCATGTTCAATCTTCTATTTCAATTCCCGTTTATTTTATCATTCCCCAGTCTTCAATGTTCAAGTTTTTAAATTATTGAGTTTGACACTTTCGTTTTACTTTTTTTTTTATCTGATGTTCAACGCATTATTAGACCAACTGAACGAATTACGAGCAAAGGCAAACCTTTCTCAACCTGGAAGTTTCGAAGGATTGCACAAGGAAGTTAGAGGTACTTATTTAGTTTTACTTGTTGTATTGTCGGTGCAATTCTTGTTTTCAGTACCGTCTCTCTTCATTTTTCAAACTATTGGGAAACTTTGTACTAATTCACTTGTATCTAGGCCTTTTTCCTGTCAATTTTGTCATTGATGGTGCTAAATTCGAGTTACACTCCCAACATAACAGAAATTTCCAAACTACTCATTCTTTCTCTTGGGGTAGTGCTCAAACTCCAGCTGGTTATCATTTTGGTGCCATGTTTGCCAACAACAGTGTAACTAATGATTAATTTAATGTGCTAGATGATTATGCACGGTTTGGTGGACAATAACGGTACTTTACAAGCAAGAGGTCACTACAATTGGATCGATTTGCCTCAACCTGCTTTCCCAGCTCATGAGGACGGACCAATCGTTCCAAATGCTGAAGATGCTCCAAAAGTTCAATCTACCTCTAAATTACAAGCACAACTTACCACTCAACCTGGGCAATCTGCTATTGTATTGGAGCATGATCATCAAGGTATTTTGTATAAAAAATTGACTATCAATAGGAATTGACTATTCTATCAGCGCCAAAGCTGTTAATGCTAACCCATTTGATGTCCCATCAACATCTTCACCTGGCACACCTACAATTACTGGTGTATTCTCGCTTAATTATCTTCAATCTATTTCAAAAAGCTTTTCTCTCGGTGCTGAATGGACTCTTCAACGACCATATCCAGACATGAGTGAATCAGCAACTTCTTTTGCACTTCGTTATGCTCCTCCAGCTCAAGTTCTCCCTAAACCAACTTCTCTTCCAGACTCAATTACTGAAAGTCCATATATGCCAATCAATCCAAGTGATCCAACTGAAGTTGCCACTGCCACTTACTCTCCATCATCTGGAATGGCACACTTATCTTATTGGAGAAGATTAAATCAACGTTTGGAAGTTGGTTCAGAATTACAAATGTTATTGACTCCTCAATCCAAGGGTGCACGTCGTGAAGGTATCCATTCTCGACTAGTTTAATATGTTTTAGCTGTCGCAACTGTTGGATTCAAGTTTGACACTGTTTTTGCTACCATTCGATCTGCTGTTGAGACTACTGGTCGTGTAACTACCGTTTTGGAAGAAAAAATCTCTCCGGGTATTTCATTCCAGGTAATTAAAAGTTAATGCTGATGATTCCAAGTTAAATGGTGAAATTGATTATGCTAAAGGTTCTGCTGGTCGTGTTGGATTTGGATTTACTTTTGAACAATAAATGTTATTTTAGTACGAACAAACATAGGAATCTACTCAATATAGTTATTATTCATCAAATATAAATTAAATTGTTAACAACATCGTTGCTTGATCTTTAGAGTTCTTTTCTTCACGTAAGTGTTAACCTGACAGACTTTTTTTGATGGGATAGGATTTCCAATAGTTTCCTGAATCATAGCATATTGAAATCCAATTTAGCAATGTGCAATGCTGAACTGATACTCACAGATTGTCCATAATTCGGTCGAAATTTTCTTCCCTCGTTATGCCAAACACCATTGAATTCAAACCAATTGATTTTGAATCCCTCAGTCTTGAAGACTTTGAAAACAAAGTGCAGCAATATGAACCTGAACCTATCTTATTACCTAATCCCAAAAGATTTGTACTATTTCCAATTCAATACAATGATGTAATGTCTTAAAACTAACAATTAGTTATGGGAATATTACAAAAATATGGAATCAAAGTTCTGGACTGCAGAAGAAATTGAATTACATGAAGATATCCAAGGCTTTAACAATGCAACTGGCAAATACCGTTCACATATCGTTCAAATCTGTACTTTATTATGTATCAATCAAAATTTAATTGAACTTCCAATTCCATTTATATTTTCAAATGAAATTCAACTTGCAGAAGCAAGATGTTTTTTTGGATTTCAAGGAATGCAACAAAATGTACATTCGGAATTATTTACATTGATTTTGGAACGATTATTGGTTGATCAAGATGAATATCGTGAAGATACAATTGAAATTTGTTCCAATTGTAAGTTTTGAATCATTAACCTAGTTTAGTACCAAGTTTATCTCGAAAGAAGGCATGGGTCGAACGGTACATTACTGAATCAAATGATCACTTTTCTCAGAGATTAGTAGCATATATCATCTACCTATCCATGTTTCAAAATGCTTTAGATCATTTCATCTTTTATATCACTGGTCCAGAGATGCAATCAATCATGCCTGGATTAGTTCATGCTATGTGTAAAGCAAAACATGATCGTATTTCTTTCAAGAACTTTTATTTGGCAATTTATAATAACCATACAATCAACAAAGTCCCAGAAAATATTATTCGTTCCATGATATCTGAAACGATTAGTATTGAACGAGATTTGATTCAAGATATATCTGAATTATCTGGTGGATCTTTGGCAAACAAGACAACTCCAATTGACTTTGATTTATTGAAAATGAAAAGTATGGCAATTGGGGATCAAGTTTGTAAAGAATTCAATTTGAAACCTACTTTTGGTGGTAAAGATCCATTACCTTGGATGAATACCATTTATGATTATGAAATGAAAAAAGGTGATCATTTGGTTTCTGTGGTGTTGTCTACTCCTAAAAAACAAAAGGCTGATGTTGTTGATTTTACCTTGGATGATGATTTTTAATTGATCTTTCCTGTTTTTGCTTTTATAAATTGCATATGTCCAATACTGTTTATATTTTTTATACCTTACACATATGAGCAATTAATTAAAGAAAATGATATATATTTGATTTATCTAGTATATAATGAGGTTCATGAATCATTTTCAGTTTCTGATTGGTGTTCAAATTGACTTATCAGACCTTGATAACCCCAATCCAAAAGACGATCGGAACAAAACCAACGTAACCACCTAGTAATTTTTGAATCCATTCTATAAATCAGTATTAGATTACTTTAACAAACATACCCAACAAAATAACGGGTTTTGGGGTTCTCGGAAAATAGTGCATGCCAAATAGCACGAGTAGTAATTTCAGTTCCGATGCGATGTTGAGCAGTTTCTCTCTCTATCAAATGGACACTTCTGATTAAAGGTTCATATAATTGCTGTTGGTTTGGTGTTAACTGCATCTGTTTCTTGTTAGGGTTATAAACAGGTCGATGATAATGAGATGTTGTATCTATTGATCCAGGAATAATCTATGTAAACAGTTAACCGATTGATTCACAAATTACCTAATGAAAAAAAATTAAAGAGTTATAATCTTACCTAATTGGTTAATAAATTTACGAAATTAAATCATACTAAAGATACCGCGATTTCAAATCTAGAAACTTCAGTTCTCAATGTATCAGTAGCATTCTCTAAAGCCTAAAAAGGTAAATGATTCAACCTGCATACCATCTTGGAAGAAGCATAAACGCCATTCATCGGAGTGGCAGTCATAGCATTGGCACTTGAAATGTTGACAATTCGCCCCTTGCTTTGTCTTAGTAATGGCAAGAAAGCTGAAATCACTGAAAATGGTCCAATGACATTAGTTTGATACACCGTTTGCCAATCCTGTGCTGATATAGTCTCCAATGGTCCAGGAGTTGATACAGCCGCACAGTTAATTATTCCAATTAAATGTTTTTGATCTTCTGATGCTGAGCCAAAGTGGTGCATGACTGATTGAACTGCATTTTGAACTTGGGTAGTATTTGTAATATCTAATAAAACAGGGACAACTAAATGTTGATTATGAGGGGATATATGCGCTTTTAATCTATGAGCATCTAATTGTTATTCATAAAGGTGCAAACCAGGTAGAGATCTGACTCCAGCATACACCACGTAACCTTTCTCAGCTAATTGAACAGCAACATGGCCACTATAATAAATAATCAAACAATAAAGTTACCCAATGCCAGAGGAAGCACCAGTGATTAAAACACTACCAGTAGGATTGACTAAAATTAACAATATTCAGAATACATGGATAAGTAACTTTATAACCAAGCAAAGAGTAAAATCCAGCTTGAAAAGAGTTGAATAAACCTTCTGACCAATCAATCCAAGCTAACGAGTCAAACCGCATTATCAGCGAATAGACAAATATAATTGGAGCAAATAGAAGAGAGATGAACGTATGATTATTCGGTTGTTTCTGTCCTTGTTTTTGTTAAAGAAAGAATCGTACGAGAATGTTGAGTTTTTACCATTGGGGCAAAAAAAGCAAAAATAAGAGTGGGGATGTGGAACTATTTAATGACATTTAACAGACATCATCAGCAAAAAAGAGCTAGTATTTGAACTAATGCCTTTGCTATGCGATAATGAATAACAATCATTAGTTTACCGGTATTGGATTACCAGAACCATAAAACACGAACAAGCTTAATCGAATAAGTTGTACACTCAAATCCAGTTTCATATATAGCGATGTCTATTATAATTTGTGTGCTGTTCTACTCTCCTAATATCTCTGCTTTCTGCTTTAGTCAATAGCTAATTCTTGTTGGAACGTGACCATTTTCCCTCAAAATGAGAGCAATACAAGTTACAATACAAATTTTATATTTCACTATTGAGTTCATGAGGTCTGATAATGCTTTTGTTCAATAAACACCATTTATAAATGGTGGTGATGTGGATGCTTACATCCAGCCCTGCACTTAAGTTGAGAATGCCCGTCTTCAACATCAACTTGGTTGGCTGGTCGTTGCGACCCGTGTTGAATACCAAAGTATCCTTTCTTCGTGGCTAGTCCTATATATGTAAGTCAAACTTAAAATGATACCAACATGATTGTGAAGACTCATAGATCTTAATTTGTACATATTGGAATTGTTTCTACCAGTCAGACCCAAAAAGTTTTTAACGGTGGTTTGAAGAAATCGCATTTGAATATCAGTTGCCATCTGCTGTCAATTATCGTACTTTTATAGCTCTGAGGGTGGCTTTCGGTATCAGAAATTTGTTTGAGAGACTTGGCTTGGCAAGGCTAAGATGCACAGGAAGGATCTGATAGGATACACTTACAAGTTGGATAGTTCCTAAATAAACAAGGGAATCTGTCTGACGTTGATTCATGATGGACGACTCTGTCTGAAGTACACTCACTGTTTCGTGATCTGTTTGCCTGAAATCATGCACGACAAAAATGTTTTAAATATTTTTGAATTAGGAAATTAGTCCTATTGAAAATTTCATTTCATTTGTCAAAATGAAATCCGAAAAATCAGTTACCTATAATACCTGCTCTTAAAAAAGAAATCTTTACAAAAAGAGTCTAAAAAATAGTTGCAATGGGAATATAGCACTATCCTAGGATTCTGTTAATACGGAGTATATCTTCTATCAAGAACTTACATACTAACATAACAAGACTATCATTCAACAGAGTTATCAACTCAAAAGTTTCACACAACAGGTAATATGATTACAAATAATATATTCTTCTTAGCGTCTCTGCTTAACATCCCACATAACATATTCGGATTCTTAGCCGTCTATATTACTGTCATTTATCCAAATGTAATTAATCCTTTAACTTATTAAAAGATTCCACCAACTGGCTTTTGGCTGGTGCAGGCATCATGCGCTGCTCTCATCCGTTGCATAGAATTTTATGTCAATTATCAAATTATTGTAGGATTGTGTGAAGAAAAGATGGGTCACGTTTTATTCATTTTGAATTGGGTTTGTGGTGCTATTGTGATTTTTGGTCGCGTTGGAGGTAACAACATATAATTAAATGATTTTTAGATGCAATTAAAGATAATTTTATCGCAGCAAGTGGAGTTCGATGGGGAATGGCTATCGTTAGTATGAGTGGTGTTCTCAACTCAACCTTTGGAATTATATGCCTACGTCGAGGAGTATTGGTATAAGCTATTATAACTTAAAATTAGAATGTTATCAGTAAAGACTCTAGAAGTAAGACCAAAATTGGCGCTATCCTATCCAACTGTGTATTTCGAATGTTTTTCATTCAGTTTATTGATTTTGGATTGATTATTGGATTTTTATGGGCCAAAAGATCTTACTATACTAACTGGTGGTTTTGGATATTTGATAATTTAGACAACTCTCGGGCATTATTGTTATTAATGGATGTGATTTGGTAAATTGAAAATATTTATTGATGATAGTGTTAAGATGTTTACTGAGAAAACAGATACTTCTGATATGAGTATGATTAAATCTGTTGCTGTAACAAAGTGAATTGGAATCAAAACGGTTAATAAAATCTAAAATACTAAAGTTTTCTAAGGATATACAGTACTTGTATATATTCATACTATACTACCAATACTTTGATATTCCTGCTTCCTTGTTCAATCTTCTAATTCAATTCCCGTTTATTTTATCATTCCCCAGTCTTCAATGTTCAAGTTTTTAAATTATTGAGTTTGACACTTTCGTTTTACTTTTTTTTTTATCTGATGTTCAACGCATTATTAGACCAACTGAACGAATTACGAGCAAAGGCAAACCTTTCTCAACCTGGAAGTTTCGAAGGATTGCACAAGGAAGTTAGAGGTACTTATTTAGTTTTACTTGTTGTATTGTCGGTGCAATTCTTGTTTTCAGTACCGTCTCTCTTCATTTTTCAAACTATTGGGAAACTTTGTACTAATTCACTTGTATCTAGGCCTTTTTCCTGTCAATTTTGTCATTGATGGTGCTAAATTCGAGTTACACTCCCAACATAACAGAAATTTCCAAACTACTCATTCTTTCTCTTGGGGTAGTGCTCAAACTCCAGCTGGTTATCATTTTGGTGCCATGTTTGCCAACAACAGTGTAACTAATGATTAATTTAATGTGCTAGATGATTATGCACGGTTTGGTGGACAATAACGGTACTTTACAAGCAAGAGGTCACTACAATTGGATCGATTTGCCTCAACCTGCTTTCCCAGCTCATGAGGACGGACCAATCGTTCCAAATGCTGAAGATGCTCCAAAAGTTCAATCTACCTCTAAATTACAAGCACAACTTACCACTCAACCTGGGCAATCTGCTATTGTATTGGAGCATGATCATCAAGGTATTTTGTACAAAAAATTGACTATCAATAGGAATTGACTATTCTATCAGCGCCAAAGCTGTTAATGCTAACCCATTTGATGTCCCATCAACATCTTCACCTGGCACACCTACAATTACTGGTGTATTCTCGCTTAATTATCTTCAATCTATTTCAAAAAGCTTTTCTCTCGGTGCTGAATGGACTCTTCAACGACCATATCCAGACATGAGTGAATCAGCAACTTCTTTTGCACTTCGTTATGCTCCCCCAGCTCAAGTTCTCCCTAAACCAACTTCTCTTCCAGACTCAATTACTGAAAGTCCATATATGCCAATCAATCCAAGTGATCCAACTGAAGTTGCCACTGCCACTTACTCTCCATCATCTGGAATGGCACACTTATCTTATTGGAGAAGATTAAATCAACGTTTGGAAGTTGGTTCAGAATTACAAATGTTATTGACTCCTCAATCCAAGGGTGCACGTCGTGAAGGTATCCATTCTCGACTAGTTTAATATGTTTTAGCTGTCGCAACTGTTGGATTCAAGTTTGACACTGTTTTTGCTACCATTCGATCTGCTGTTGAGACTACTGGTCGTGTAACTACCGTTTTGGAAGAAAAAATCTCTCCGGGTATTTCATTCCAGGTAATTAAAAGTTAATGCTAATGATTCCAAGTTAAATGGTGAAATTGATTATGCTAAAGGTTCTGCTGGTCGTGTTGGATTTGGATTTACTTTTGAACAATAAATGTTATTTTAGTACGAACAAACATAGGAATCTACTCAATATAGTTATTATTCATCAAATATAAATTAAATTGTTAACAACATCGTTGCTTGGTCTTTAGAGTTCTTTTCTTCATGTAAGTGTTAACCTGACGGACTTTTTTTGATGTGATAGGATTTCCAATAGTTTCCTAAATCATAACATATTGAAATCCAATTTAGCAATGTGCAATGCTGAACTGATACTCACAGATTGTCCATAATTCGGTCGAAATTTTCTTCCCCCCTTATGCCAAACACCATTGAATTCAAACCAATTGATTTTGAATCCCTCAGTCTTGAAGACTTTGAAAACAAAGTGCAGCAATATGAACCTGAACCTATCTTATTACCTAATCCCAAAAGATTTGTACTATTTCCAATTCAATACAATGATGTAACATCTTAAAACTAACAATTAGTTATGGGAATATTATAAAAATATGGAATCAAAGTTCTGGACTGCAGAAGAAATTGAATTACATGAAGATATCCAAGGATTTAACAATGCAACTGGAAAATATCGTTCACATATCGTTCAAATCTGTACTTTATTATGTATCAATCAAAATTTAATTGAACTTCCAATTCCATTTATATTTTCAAATGAAATTCAACTTGCAGAAGCAAGATGTTTTTTTGGATTTCAAGGAATGCAACAAAATGTACATTCGGAATTATTTACATTGATTTTGGAACGATTATTGGTAGATCAAGATGAATATCGTGAAGATACAATTGAAATTTGTTCCAATTGTAAGTTTTGAATCATTAACATAGTTTAGTACCAAGTTTATCTCGAAAGAAGGCATGGGTCGAACGATACATTACTGAATCAAATGATCACTTTTCTCAGAGATTAGTAGCATATATCATCTACCTATCCATGTTTCAAAATGCTTTAGATCATTTCATCTTTTATATCACTGGTCCAGAGATGCAATCAATCATGCCTGGATTAGTTCATGCTATGTGTAAAGCAAAACATGATCGTATTTCTTTCAAGAACTTTTATTTGGCAATTTATAATAACCATACAATCAATAAAGTCCCAGAAAATATTATTCGTTCCATGATATCTGAAACGATTAGTATTGAACGAGATTTGATTCAAGATATATCTGAATTATCTGGTGGATCTTTGGCAAACAAGACAACTCCAATTGACTTTGATTTATTGAAAATGAAAAGTATGGCAATTGGGGATCAAGTTTGTAAAGAATTCAATTTGAAACCTACTTTTGGTGGTAAAGATCCATTACCTTGGATGAATACCATTTATGATTATGAAATGAAAAAAGGTGATCATTTGGTTTCTGTGGTGTTGTCTACTCCTAAAAAACAAAAGGCTGATGTTGTTGATTTTACCTTGGATGATGATTTTTAATTGATCATTCCTGTTTTTGCTTTTATAAATTGCATATGTCGAATATTATATTTCCTTACACATAAGAGCAATTAATTAAAGAAAATGATATATATTTGATTTATCTAGTATATAATGAGGTTCATGAATCATTTTCAGTTTCTGATTGGTGTTCAAATTGACTTATCAGACCTTGATAACCCCAATCCAAAAGACGGTCGGAACAAAACCAACGTAACCACCTAGTAATTTTTGAATCCATTCTATAAATCAGTATTAGATTACTTTAACAAACATACCCAACAAAATAACGGGTTTTGGGGTTCTCGGAAAATAGTGCATGCCAAATAGCACGAGTAGTAATTTCAGTTCCGATGCGATGTTGAGCCGTTTCTCTCTCTATCAAATGGACACTTCTGATTAAAGGTTCATATAATTGCTGTTGGTTTGGTGTTAACTGCATCTGTTTCTTGTTAGGGTTATAAACAGGTCGATGATAATGAGATGCTGTGTCTATTGATCCAGGAATAATCTATGTAAACAGTTAACCGATTGATTCACAAATTACCTAATGAAAAAAAATTAAAGAGTTATAATCTTACCTAATTGGTTAATAAATTTACGAAATTAAATCATACTAAAGATACCGCGATTTCAAATCTAGAAACTTCAGTTCTCAATGTATCAGTAGCATTCTCTAAAGCCTGAAAAGGTAAATGATTCAACATGCATACCATCTTGGAAGAAGCATAAACACCATTCATGGGAGTGGCAGTCATAGCATTGGCACTTGAAATGTTGATAATTCGCCCCTTGCTTTGTCTTAGTAATGGCAAGAAAGCTGAAATCACTGAAAATGGTCCAATGACATTAGTTTGATACACCGTTTGCCAATCCTGTGCTGATATAGTCTCCAATGGTCCAGGAGTTGATACAGCTGCACAGTTAATTATTCCAATTAAATGTTTTTGATCTTCTGATGCTGAGCCAAAGTGGTGCATGACTGATTGAACTGCATTTTGAACTTGGGTAGTATTTGTAATATCTAATAAAACAGGGACAACTAAATGTTGATTATGAGGGGATATATGAGCTTTTAATCTATGAGCATCTAATTGTTATTCATAAAGGTGCAAACCAGGTAGAGATCTGACTCCAGCATACACCACGTAGCCTTTCTCAGCTAATTGAACGGCAACATGGCCACTATAATAAACAATCAAACAATAAAGTTACCCAATGCCAGAGGAAGCACCAGTGATTAAAACACTACCAGTAGGATTGACTAATATTAACAATATTCTGAATACATGGATAAGTAACTTTATAACCAAGCAAAGAGTAAAATCCAGCTTGAAAAGAGTTGAATAAGCCTTCTGACCAATCAATCCAAGCTAACGAGTCAAACCGCATTATCAGCGAATAGACAAATATAATTGGAGCGAATAGAAGAGAGATGAACGTATGATTATTCTGTTGTTTCTGTCCTTGTTTTTGTTAAAGAAAGAATCGTACGAGAATGTTGAGTTTTTACCATTGGGGCAAAAAAAGCAAAAATAAGAGTGGGGATGGGGAACTATTTAATGACATTTAACAGACATCATCAGCAAAAAAGAGCTAGTATTTGAACTAATGCCTTTGCTATGCGATAATGAATAACAATCATTAGTTTACCAGTATTGGATTACCAGAACCATAAAACACGAACAAGCTTAATCAAATGTATCTTAAATAAGTTGTACACTCAAATCCGGTTTCCTATATAGCGATCTCTATTATAATTTGTGTGCTGTTCTACTCTCCTAATATCTCTGCTTTCTGCTTCAGTCGATAGCTAATTCTTGTTGGAACGTGTTTTACCTCAAAATGAGAGCAATACAAATTACAATACAAATTTTATATTTCATTATTGAGTTCATGAGGTCTGATAATGTTTTTGTTCAATAAACACCATTTATAAATGGTGGTGATGTGGATGCTTACATCCAGCCCTGCACTTGAATTGAGAATGCCCGTCTTCAACATCAGCTATAGACTCAACTTGGTTGGCTGGTCGTTGCGATCCGTGTTGAATACCAAAGTATCCTTTCTTCGTGGCTAGTCCTATATATAAGTTAAACTTAAATTGATACCAGCATTATTGTGAAGACTCATAGATCTTAATTTGTACATATTGGAATTGTTTCTGCCAGTCAGACCCAAAAAGTTTTTAACGGTGGTTTGAAGAAATCGCATTTGAATATCAGTTGCCAACTGCTGTCAATTATCGTGCTTTTATAGCTCTGAGGGTGGCTTTCAGTATCAGAAATTTGTTTGAGAGACTTGGCTTGGCAAGGCTAGATGCACAGGAAGGATCTGATAGGATACACTTACAAGTTGGATAGTTCCCAAAGAAACAAGGGAATCTGTCTGACGTTGATTCATGATGGACGACTCTGTCTGAAGTACACTCACTGTTTCGTGATCTGTTTGCCTGAAATCATGCACGATATAAATGATTTAAATATTTTTGAATTAGGAAATTAGTCCTATTGAAAATTTCATTTCATTTGTCAAAATGAAATCCGAAAAATCAGTCACCTATAATACCTGCTCTTAAAAAAGAAATCTTTACAAAAAGAGTCTAAAAAATAGTTGCAATGGGAATATAGCACTATCTTACGATTGTGTTAATACCGAGCATATCTTCCACCAAGAAGTTACATACAAACATAACAAGACTATCGTTCCACGGAGTTATCAACTCAAAGTTTCACACAACAGGTAATATGATTACAAATAATATATT
>JADGIX010000266.1:0-16585 GCA_027595885.1 Globomyces sp. JEL0801
TTGAAGATATGCGAATATCCCGGGTTCGAACCCCGGCGGGAGCATGTTTTTTTTTGTTTTTTTACCTAAGTTTAAATAGAATTTCGCTTGCAAGCTAATGTTGGAATACAAAGTTCTTCTTTCATTTAAAGAACAATATGGATGAATATAAAAGTGAATGATTTATTACATGAAATGACAGACTAAATAATATCAATTTTGGACTTTGATAAACCAAATCCAGGAGCAATCCAACTACCACAATTACAAGAAACACCAGCTAAATGATATGACCCTAACTTTGCTTTACAGTGAATGCAATTAATCTTTCCTTCTACTTCATCTAACGTTAACCAATCCAGATTTTCTAAAAATATCTGATGACAAGTTGATTCATTTGATTTATAATTTGTAGAAAATGTATCACTACGTTTTCTGTATTGAAATGCTTGTTGTCCTTGCCCAGCATTATGTTGGGTTACTAACTCTGCACTACAAATTGGTTTTCTACATTGTTTGCATTTAATTGTTGACATTAAAAAAAAAAAAAAAAATTGAATTGAATTGAACTGAACTGAGAATCCAACACATTAGAGAACACTTTATTCAACTCAATACTATAGATTATTTCATCAATTTTCTCATAAACAATTCCATATAGTTCCTTTGTTAACACATGGAAAAAGTCTATGTTTGTCGACTTTTTTTCTATTTTTCTCGAATGTCAAAACGATTCCTGAATGTTGAATACTCTGGAATCAGAACTGAAATAAACGTCACCGATATGGAAGACTTGAGTGAAGTACAGGTAGCTGTCAAGGGAGCCAATCCGACCGTGGTATTCGTTCGGACCAAAAGCAATCACCCAATGATCAGCTCTTTTGGAATTAATAAAAGGCTGTCGCTTTAACCACACATCTAACTTCAAAGCCCCTGCAACAGATTTTACAACGCATCTGACGTATTCGTCAACAACATTTTCTCTTGGCAGTTGATCCAATAGGAACAGATTCCGTCACCCCCCTGAAAGAATGCATCCACAACGTATTTGCGTGATCCAAAATAGCCTCTCTTTCCAGTTGAACGATATCTTCCTCAATTCACATGAGTAATTTGTTCTGTGGTAGCTTTGGTCTGTATAACGAGACGGTTTTGAGCAAAATATCATACATTGAATTGGCATCACCCAATTTTGGAAGTGTAATATCTGATGGTAGCTTTGAAGGAATAGCTTGCAGTTGTTGATTTTCTTTCTCTTTCAAAATCAGAAGTTCTCTAAGCTGCTTCCTTTCTTCTCTGAGCTGCTCATGGTTTCCAAACCCTTCTTTTTCCCCTTCAGTCCATGCTTTAAAAGGTTTCTTTAATTGCTGTTCAATAGCATCAATTTTTGAGTTAAATTTGTTGATTTCCGTTGTAATTTGATCCATTTTCTCAATGATCTTGAAAGGAAAAAAAACACTTTGTTAATCTTATGAAACTAACAACAAAACTGTAACTTCAAGTGATTGGGTTACAAAAGTATTTATTTGTGATCCAACGTACTATCTTGTTGGAGACAATTTCCCTCGCGGTACTTGTGGAAGCAAACTTGTGAGCAAGTCCAATTTTGCGCTTCTTCTCTAGCGTCCTGTTCCATTTGGACTAATCTACCCTCTTCCATTCTGGTTCTGAGTAATTTCATCGCTGAAACTTGACCCTTTTTGTTGGCCACAAGTACAACTTTTCCGTCAGCTCCTTTTCCAAGTATTCCAAGAACAACAACACTGTCTGTACTTGTATTGATCATACTTCTCCATTGCAATTTGGAAACCGAAAGGTTCGCCCATCCCCAAGGCAAGACGTTGTCTGTTTTGATCAAATGCCACATAACTCTATTCTGGATTGATTCTTCCGTAACAATTGATCTCTGGGTCATTTTGGATAATGACATTTGTTTCAGAACAGAGCCAAGCATCTTATTGAAGAAATCTTGATTTTTCACTGCGTCAAGATATTCTTGTTCCTTCCATGAGTCTTGTTCCTTCCATGAGTAAACAAAGAATTCTTCGAGGTTTAACATTTTGAACAGATTCCGTCACCCCCCTGAAAGAATGCATCCACAACGTATTTGCGTGATCCAAAATAGCCTCTCTTTCCAGTTGAGATAATGGGGGTACGATATTTTCCCGCTTCAATTCACATGAGTAATTTGTTCTGTGGTAGCTTTGGTCTGTATAACGAGACGGTTTTGAGCGGAAGCGACTCAAAATATCATACATTGATTTGGCATCACCCAATTTTGGAACTTGTACAACAGTTTTGACAATGAGTGGAGCATCGGCATCCTTTCCAACGTCTTGAAGTGACTTTAGGGTAACAGTGGTTTTAATATAAGTCTTTCCATCAGGTTGGTAAAGGGTGACTGGAAAGTCTTTAGGAATACCAAGTAATGGTCCTTCATAGAGTTTATTAAGCAGGTGAGCAACATAATCGCATCCATCGATAGAGACTCTTGTTGGTCCATAGGTCATTTCAGGAGTCTCATATGCAATCCATAGCTTTTGTGATGACATTCACTGTTTGGGAAAAAATTTCGGATATAAAAATGCAGAGAATTTGCTGAGCTCGGATAGCAATTGCCAACCGCTAAGATGCCTCACATTGAATGAGTTTATGAACACAATGGTATCATTCGGAGATCCTTCTATATACTAACGATTATTACGCGCGTTTGCATTATGTCTTCTTTCCATGCTAGCGTTGGTTTGCTGGATGATAAAATCTTATTAAAACAATAATGCAGACCAAAGCAAATAAACTGATCATCAGTGTTTGGTAATGGATCTTGACCTCAAATTGAGTCAAGTTCTATTGAGTCTTGCAAGCAAAATTGAATCTGATTTGGACGAAATATTTAGGTTAGAATTTCTTATAGACCATTACATTCTGATTAGAGACTAATTAAATGAACAGTATATTTAAAGTATCAAGCAACACATCAACGTTTGCCTGATTTAACAGATAATACCTTCTATAATAACAATGGCTGTCAATATGCCAATGATTGTCACTAGAGTAGTTGTTCTTTTGGTCCTGAAACGTAATTTAAAAAAATCGTTTTGGTTTTTCAAAGAATCAAAAGTGGAATCCATCCAAGCGAATGGTCAGTTAATAGAAAATTCAGTAAAACAAAGGTGGTATATTAATCAAAATTTACAAGAAAATAGTATTTAAAGTCATTTCAATTTGAAATATTGTAACCAAAGTTGATCAATCGGTGATAGCTGGTTTGTAGGCGTCAAATCAGTTGCCTTATTGGGATAACAATAGATAGACCCTTTTTGATTGATGGAACTACTAGTATTACATGATGGATGTCGAGGTCGATATCGTTGAACAAAGCGGTCAAATTTCTGTTGAAAACTTGTTGATGGGTTCGTTCCTGATTTTGGAGAGCCAGTATTAGAATGATGGGATAGATTAGTTATCGACTGTTGGTAAGGATATTGGGAATTAAAAGATAGTTTAGCAGTTTCCAATAACTTTTGTCGATCCATTTCTTTACCAGAACTTTTCGACCTACGTTTTCTAGTACCACTTGTAGGGTTCCTACACGTCTGAGTTGGATGATGGATTCTGCCCAACAACATTAATAATTCCTTGACCGTATAATGCCCCAAACCACTTGATACTTTAAACAATAGGTAATTGAACTTTAGACTGAATTCTGTTTGATCAAACGTATTTGATTTCATTGCTTTCTTTTGGAGTTTTTTTTGTAAAGATTCAAAATTATTGGTGTTCTTGACTCAAAGGGGGATGAGTGGCTTAACATCATGCAAGGACGTTACCGGGGATGGACCGACAAATTGCAAATTGAAAAACCATACAATACCGAAAACACAATCGAACCAAATAATTAAATTCTCAACCCAAAAAGCTTCCAAAAACCATGATATCTTACCAAAGGTTTTCAAACGTTAAAATAACAAAAAAAAACATTTCATAAATGTATTCACTCAAAATTGATCTACTTTTCATTAGAAACTACAATACAATATAAGGATTTATTGTAATTATCGCAGTATCTTTTAGTTTGAATAGTTTCGATTGTCATTGCAATCGGGACTGTGCACATCATATGATTGTACCTGACCAAATCATAACATCCATCAAATTCGATATTACTTTTTAAAGGTACAATGTAAAGTCCAAATAATCAACCATTAATATTTCAAATCGTTACCAGATATCTTGGAAAGCCAAAATACAGTCTTTTTTAAAACAAATTGTACTTATACTTTACAGTTTCAAATGAGATCGAAATCAGATCAGAAATCAAAAAATCATGGTAGATTGGATAATCCATTTCACTCTCATCCAATTGCACAATTGAATAAACACCAGAGTAAAAAAACTAACTGTTTATAAAAGGTAGAGACTAGAAGAGACGAAAAAGGATCGATAATGTTTAACGAAAAAAAAAACGTGTGTCCTAATTATGAAAGGCAATCGGGAACGTTTTCAGTGAAACCTGGACGACAAACCGGTGATACTGACGGAGGATGCAACTCACAAAGTTTCTTCCAATTGTCATCTTCAGTATATTTCATTTGATCACATACTCCTTTACTACGTTCAGTTTGGTCTTCCGCATTAACAGCTTCAGAGAGAGCTTGTGCAATTTCAAGTCGATAATAGGGTGCCGTTTGGTAAAAGAAGTTGGAAGATGTTAGGGTAGCTTGACATTCAGGAGGATTGATACATAAAAGACCATCACCAACCGAATGTCTATTTTCACAGTTTGCTTTCCAAAACCATACAGCAGATGCCCAGGCTAAAGTTTCATTGGAACTGATCAGATGAGGATAGTCCATGATCTCCGGTTGATCCGTAGCAATGGCAAAAGCTCTATAGTTGTTAATTCCAGTTAGTTGGATGTAACCACGTCCATGATAGTTCCCATAGTAGTTATCACATCTAACTGGATCGGTTTTGCACATAAGTTCTTCTTTTTGAGACAAGCCAGCGGATTCCCAGATGATATTGGCAGCAAAGGCGACAAACGATTCGAGGGATGGGAAAAGATTGGGAAACAAGTCAATCGCGCCTTGTAACCCAACAATTTTATCCTTGTACTCAGTGTCGGAGAGTAGTACAGTACCACTGATACCTTGAGCAAGTGTTTGGCCAACCTTGGAACGAGGATCGAATACCTTTCTGCAGACATCTGCTACAGCAGTGTGGAATTCTGCGGGGATAGTTCCCGTAAAGTGAGTGAGTGCCAGGGTAGTTGTCAAGAAGAATGGTAGTAGCATTGAGTATTAGTAGTGAACTTTTAGTGGATGAAGAAATGTAGCTTTAAACACGAACATTTTCACGCGATTTCTTTACATTGATTCAACTCCCATCGAGCCTATTTTGTGTGATGAGCAAAAAATCAAAACACTTATCGAATGGGTGTCTTTCAGAAATGCCTCATATGTACATTAAAATTCATTGAAATGGCGTGTCATAGATTGATAATTTATTTAAACAAGTGCTAGAGAGAAGACAGCGAGTAACGAGAGTGGGTGAAGACCAGAAGGAAGTGCACTACCAGTATTATTAGAACCACTACCACCTTCGGAGAAACCTGGACGACAAACTGGAGACACTGAAGGAGGATGAAATTCACAAAGTTTCTTCCAGTTATCATCTTCAGTATATTTCATTTGATCGCAGACCTCTTTACTACGTTCCGTTTGATCTTCAGCTTTGAGAGCTTTAGAGAGAGCTTGTGCGATTTGAAGACGATAAAAGGGTGCAGTTTGGTAAAACACTTTGGAAGAGGTATTTGTAGCTTGGCATTCAGGAGGATTGATGCATCTTACACCATCACCAACCGAATGTTTATTTTCACAGTTTGCTTTCCAAAACCAAACGGCAGACGCCCAAGCCAATGTTTCATTTGAACTGATTAGAGAAGGATTCTCCATGACTTCAGATTGGTTGGTAGCAGTAGCAAAAGCTCTGTAGTTTTCTATACCAGTCAATTGAATGTAACCGCGTCCATGATACTTGCCATATTGTTTTTCACATTTTTCAGGATCAGTTTTACAGAGTAATTCTTCTTTTTGTGACAAGCCAGCGGATTCCCAGATAATATTGGCAGCAAAGGCGACAAATGATTCGAGGGATGGGAAAAGATTGGGAAAGAGGTCGATAGCGCCTTGCAATCCAACAATTTTATCCTTGTACACAGAGTCGGAGAGCAACACAGTGCCATTGAGACCTTGAGCGAGTGTTTGACCCACTTTTGAGCGAGGAGCGAATGTTTTTCTGCAGATATCAGCGACAGCTGGATGAAAGTCCGAAGGTATTGAACCGGTGAAGTTAGTTAGAGCTAGAGTGGTTGATAGTAGGAATGGAAGTAGCATTTAATTTATTGATTTAAATGATTGATTTTTGAAATAGATATAAATAGGATAGATGAAACACGATAGAACAACACCCACCAAAGAAAAAGAGAACGGAATGGGAAGAAGGAGATGTAAGGCTGAGTTGATTAAACCTTAAGTAGTTTGTATTTTTACATGTAAGGCAACGTTGTTTTTAGTTCATTTAAGGAGATGTAAGGCAACGTTGTTTTTAGTTCATTTAATGAACTGTAAGGCATTGTTGAGTCACTACCATAGTAATAAAAACTCAAAGCCCTCTACAATACTAGTAATTCAACGTCTTCTACCATAGTGATGGAGTGTATAAATCCATTAGGGTTAAAATAGTAAGTTAGGGTTAGGTCGTTATTAGGGTTATTCGTACTTTGAAGTATCCACAAAATGTCAGGATTCAGAGACTTCAATCAAGCTGCTATCCAGAAAAAATTAAATACTTTAAACTCTTCTCTCGATGAAGATGACTGGGAAACGGACCCGGACTCTACAAATACTAATGATACTAATAGTATTCCATCTACAAACACTATCAACCATAACATCCCTATCAACCATAACATCCCTATCAACCATAATATCCCTATCAACCATAATATCCCTAATACTATCAACCATACTGTCCCTAATACTATCAACCCTAGTATCCCTACTGAAGTCGCTTCGTTACAATCAAGATTAGCGGCCTTCAACACAAACCCTGCTCCAAAACCTTCTAGCCAAACCCCTGTTGCTCCCATTAAACCTTCCAGACCTATCACAAACCCTACTGCCAATCAGACCCCTATTACTACAATCCCCGCAAATACTTACAACAACACTAATGCCACTAACCCCTTCTTAAATGCAAATACAACTAATTCAAACAGACCTTCTACTACATCAAACAGACCTTCCACTACAAACGCTCAAAATGACTGGAGAGATACTCAACAAAACGACTGGCTCGCTAACAGACCCTCTGCCGCACAGCCCCCTTCCTCCCGTTCTTCCACTGTTAATGCTCCTGTTCAACAACGACCTTCTCAGTATGTTCATCTCGTTTATTCAATATCCATTTATTATATCATCACTCTCTGTAATAACACAATCTCTCATCTCCCATCAATATCTTCATTCTATTATATCATATCATTACTATTGATGCATAAACTAATGCTAGATATCGAAACCCCGCCTCACTACCTACTCACATCCCAGTCACTCTCGCAAATTCAACTTCTGTAGACTACTCAAATCAAACATTTGCAAGCACTACTTCTATCAATGCTAACGCACTGTCTTCCAAATACCCTTTCTTCACTCCCAGAGAAATTGAAGCGTTCTATCAACAATTCTCGGCTGTTGATAAAGATCATACCGGTACTAAATATCAATACTCATTCCTAGATAAAATCCATCCAACTGATTTATCCGCTATTGCTACCAAAGCTGGTGAAAGTCCTCAAGCTGTCTTATCCAAAGTTTCACAACTCGCCCTTACAGACTCTGCTGGACTCGTCTCCTTTGATGGATTTCTAGCTGCCGTCTCTGCTGTTCGCAAAGAAAAGGGTGTAACGGCTGGAAGCCGTGACGACAAAAAAATTGTCTTGCATGGTCATATGGAAAATACAACTCATACCATCAATGTAGATGAAAAAGAATCGTTTACTATTCATATTAATCAACAATTGGCATCTGATAAACATTTGGCTGCTAGATTGCCTATTGACCCAAAGTCTATGACTCTCTTTACCGAATGCAAAGGTAATCTACTTTTTGTCATCGCTCTTTTTAATTACCACAGCGAAGCTGTAAGGTATAAATGCTCGAAATCAAACTTGTTAGTTGTAGATCACAATATAGCGAAGCTGTAAAATAGTGAAACTGTAGACCAACAAACTGTGTAATTGTAGAACGAACACACAAACATTTCTAGCTTTGTCCATCACATACTAATGCCAACATAAACTAACCAATAGACGGACTCATCTTGGCCAAGCTTATCAACGACTCAGTCCCGGGCACTATCGACGAACGTGTCCTAAACGTCAACAAAAAACTGAACGCTTTCCAAATGACTGAAAACAACAATGTTGTTGTTAATTCAGCCAAAGCCATTGGATGTTCCGTTGTCAACATTGGTTCACAAGATTTGATGGAAACCCGTGAACATCTTATCCTTGGCTTAATCTGGCAAATCATCAAGATTGGATTACAAGCCAATATTGATATCAAAGTCCATCCTGAACTGTTCCGGTTACTTTATGATGGCGAGAATCTGGAAGATTTTTTGAAACTACCGGTTGAACAAATTTTATTACGATGGGTCAATTACCATCTGAAAAAAGCAAATCATCCCAAAGTGGTGAAAAACTTTAGTCATGATATTAAGGTATGTATTGGTAGTTTCTAATAGATAGGATAGTGAAGCTTACACCATACTATTGAATCAATTGAAACCCGAGTATTGTTCTCGGGATCCTTTGCGAACTTCAGACCTATATGAACGAGCAGAACAGGTAGAATGCGATTCATTCATCGTAGGTATTAGTCAATGCGGACAAGATCGGATGTCGAAAATATCTATCACCTAAGACTTTAGTCGAAGGCAATGCCAAATTGAATTTCGCTTTTGTAGCACATTTGTTTAATACTCATCCTGGTTTGGAAAAACTTACAGATGCAGAAATGGCTGGTCTTGATTCCAGTTTATTTGATTCGGAAGGTGATCGTGAAGCTAGAGCGTATGCTTTATGGCTCAATTCCCTTGGTGTTGAACCGTTTGTCAATAACCTTTTCGATGATGTCATGGATGGGCTTGTGTTACTACAAGCTATTGATAAAGTACAACCTGGAATGATTGATTGGAAAAAAGTGAATCGACCAC
Organism: Globomyces sp. JEL0801; assembly: GCA_027595885.1. Classification (NCBI taxonomy): domain Eukaryota; kingdom Fungi; phylum Chytridiomycota; class Chytridiomycetes; order Rhizophydiales; family Globomycetaceae; genus Globomyces; species Globomyces sp. JEL0801. Next base: position 9,262 of record JADGIX010000266.1, read on the forward strand.
CAGTGGCATCTAAATTCAAAAAAGTGGAGAATTGTAATTATGTGACTGTTATTGGAAAACAAATGCGATTCTCGTTGGTAGGTATCCAAGGGTCTGATATCCATGATGGTAACAAAAAATTGACACTTGGTAATGAACTGTCATATTGAATGTTAGCATTGGTATGGCAACTTATGCGTGAACATGTTGTACAGACTTTGAAACAATTATCGAAAGCTGGTGTTGATATCACAGACCAAGATATCATATCCTGGGCCAACACTGCCGTCAAGGCCAGTGGTAAATCCACCATCATGCAATCATTCAAAGACCCTGAACTCAAAACATCTGTCTTCTTTCTTGATTTACTCAACGCTATCAAACCTGGGATTGTCAATTACGATCTCATCCATACACGTTCACATGCCGGTACCCAATTGTTTATTTAATTTTGTAGATGCTGATGTGAAATCGAATGCTCAGTATGCGATTTCGATTGCACGAAAGTTGGGAGCCACCATTTTCGTATTACCGGAAGATATTGTGGAAGTCAAACCCAAAATGGTAATTTATTTTTGTTTACAAGTAGATTTTGACTTTTGTGGGTACTTTAATGGCATTATCTAAATCTGGTGTTCAATAAACTTGTTGTTTTTCTTTGACATGTTTTTAGTGATAGTCTCATACCATGATTCTTTGTGAAAACCAACATTTAGAACTTGGTTTTCTAAGGATCGAATGGGATAAGATGTGGTTTAAGGTGTTTGATTGAGTTGAGTAAGGGAATCGTACATGATGGGTATGAGCATTTTCCAAACATGTATGATTCCCTTACGCAACTCATTCAAACACCTTCCAATCGTCATTTACTATCATTGGTACGTTCGTTGGTTCCAAAGGGAAAAATCAAAAATTTCATTTTTTTCAACTTTTTTCAAAGTAACAAATGAGTTCAGCATCAGCACTTAATGGTTGATTAAAAGTATCGATTAATTGGTAGCATTCAGTGGAATAGCGTTATCAATCAAACAGAATGGGTTTTCAAAAACACTCAAGTTTTTGGTTCAATTGTAAAGATTATGATATTTATAGATAGGGGACAACCTAAAGTTGGAAAATTAGTATTGATTTGAATGACGTATTAATTCATAAATTAGGTATAGCATTGTTTTATTTTTTTAATGTTAGGTTTGATTCATTGGTATTTATTTGTAGGTTGGTACAGATGGAAATGGAAACGAATATTATGAAAACCGTAATGAATTTCATGGTAGAGACTATTGAAGAAATAATAGTTAGGTCGTGATCGATGGGTCATGTTTAAAAAATGGAATTATGATCCTAGTTCAATTCCACCGGAATGGCATCAATGGATGCATCGATTTACAGATGATATCCCTACACAACAAACTTTACCCACTCCGTTTTTTCAACAAACTCATATGGAAAATTTGACTGGTACAGCTGGGGCTTTTAAGACTTATAATACGGTTGCCCCTAGAATTCATGGTTGGACTCCTGCTGTGAAAGATCGTTCGTAGATACTTGGTACCTTTGTTCATGTGGACATGGATTATTAAAATAAATGATTGTTTTTCATGAATAGTTTTTTGTTGACTAGAGTTTTATTCAAGTTTAAGCGTGAAAAGATGATTCTTTAACCGTCATAATATGATTATTTTTTGGTAAACTTTTATTTTATTATGGGATTATACTTTCATTTCATTTATATCCTCGTGTTTTTTATCTGGTGGTTTGACGGGTTGTCGTTTGGTAAACTTTCGTGTTTATTTTCACTCTCACAAACATTGAAAGTCATCCACTGAAATGAAAGATCTTCTTCAATGTTCAACAGATATGAAGCAATGTTTAACCAAATGTTCAGCAATCGCGTCCAGTATGAGTGCTCGAACCACAGTTGTTAAACAAATACTGAAAAAGATGCAAGAGGAAATGAGTAAAAAGAATTTTAATTGTATTGATTCTATTAGATGATAAAGAAAAATTGAATTCGAATCTGGATAGTAAACCAAAAAAATCTAACACTTGTAGGTAAGGGTAACGATAATCGAAACCAAATCAAAAACCAACCCCCAAAAATATTAAAGAATGATGAGAATCAACCTAAAGATTCTCAACAAGTTAAAAAAGAAGAGGAGGTTGGAATAAAACAAAAATTGAATGATAAACATATCATATTAACACCATTGGATGGAGATTGGCAATTAGATGGGGAAATTTTAGATATGACTATTGCAAACAATATTCTAGACACCATGAATATTAAATCAAACGATTTAACAGATGATTTGATTGATGATTGTAAAATATCCAGTTATGTTCCTGAATCCGAATGGAAACCAACTTACAATCCTTTTCATCCTCAAAATTGGTTTAGAACGAAACCTCAAGTGGGGAAAGTCGTGATACCAGATATCAATCCTAAATTAAGGTTGTTTCATCCATTTGCGAATGGAATACAATGTTGGAATGCACTATACAATTTGTTTATCCTCATTTCGTTTCCTATGATTCCATTCACGGTTGGTGATCCTGATTTTGTTTCTCTGTTATACATTTTATCCCCATTAGCAACCCTTTTCAATATTATCAATGCTTTTGTTTGTCTAAATACCGCAAAACTCGTTGATGGTCGATTTATAACGAATCGTTGGACTCTATTCAAAAATCGATTGTTGAATGGTGGAATTTTTCTGGATATTTTGACTGGATTTCCATGGATATTTCTCTGTGAATATCTTGGAGATGAATTATTAACTATCTATTATCCTGATTTACATGGAAAAGCTGTGACCAGTGGTGCCGGCAATACCAGCGGAGCAATCAACTATCATTTACCCCCTGTGTATGAATTCGAAAGTAATCATATGCTATTGAAATATACCATATGTTTCTTACATTTATTGTTATGTATTCGATTATTTGATTCAAGGGAAATTCATGAATGGATGTCAATAAAGAAACTTCAGGAAAAACATCAAATATCTGGATCTCTAATGTTAGCATTCAAAGTTTCTATATACCAGATATGGTACTGGTAAGTTTCCCCACATATTTGATTTAAATTAGGAATTTTTCTGTTAGTATACAATCTTTGATATATGGAAAACCAAAGGAATTACAATACTCATTTGGTGTTTATACATACTATATGGAAATTATAGCAACAAAAAAGCTTCCAACTCCAAAAGTTGCTGATTTCAAGGTGTTGACCGTTACAATGAATTCGTTACTAGTTACATTTTTCGTCATTCTCTTGGTCACAATCATTGCCAGTTGGGCAGATGAATTAAACAGGTATATAAATATCATTTGACGATATAGACCAGTAAAAACTTTCAAGGCACGAGTTGAAGAAGTCAATCAATTTTCCAATTATAGAGGTTTTGGAATGCCATTTAGACAAAAACTTATGCAATACTACTCTTTCAAATATTATGGTGGGGTTTATTGTAATTCAATCTTGATAACTGATCATTAGTTGATGAAGAACATATTCTATCTCAATTGAACACAAGTCTACATGCCGTAATCATTTATCATTCATATTCTTCTAGTATATTAATATTCGTACATGTAGAAGTCTTATAGCCAAAGTTCCTTTTTTCAAGGATGCGGAAGCAAATTTTGTGGAACAAGTAGCAATGATTTTAAAATTGGAACATTATATCAATGGAGATTACGTTATCGAAAAAGGCACCAAGGGGGATAAGATGTATTTCATTGCTCAAGGAACGCTGGAAGTTGTTATAGATGGAGTTGCCAAAGGTAAATTAGAAACTGGTGCATTTTTTGGAGGTTCGTAACTTGAAATTTAAAGGATAGAAATTGCATTGTTAATGGGTCCAATGAAAAGAACAGCATCGATCAGAGCTACTAATCCATGCAAAATCTATTCACTGTCCAAGAAAGATTTGAGTGTCATTTTGAAAGAAAATAAAACAATGGAGAAAAAATTAACTAGAATTGCGGAGGAAAGACTAGCAGCTGACAAACCAAAAGAAACACCTCCAATTAGTCCAAAAGATACACCATCAAGTAGTGCACAAAGTCTACCATCAGCGAGTCAACAATGTCTCCCATCAGCTAGTCAACAATGTCTACCAGCAAATGATCAAAACAAACCACCAATTACTGAAAAGAAACCTGGACTTGATAGCCCTCTACTCAGCGTTTCTGTAACTCTTTTGTCTACTGAACAATTTATAGCTAAGAAATGGAAGACGGCAAAGTTATATTCAATATGGAGAACCAGAAAAGACCGATCGAATTTCAACGGTTTGAACATAAAGATTTGATATTTAGGATGCATTACCAGGAACAGAAACCATCTATCAAGGTTTTAGAACCTCTTTGAAACCACCAAGTTCGAAAAACCTGTTGGCGTTGGCGCAAAGAGATGGTCCACCTGTGAGTGGTCTACTGCACGTCAAAAGCAAACGTGTATTCGAATCTACCCAGAGTTTTATTCAGTACAAAGGGAATCCTGATGAAGAGCTAGATGAAAGTGATCCACCTCCATAAATAAATCTTCTTTTAATGCCCATCATAAGAGATGATATTCTATTTGAATTTTTTCAGATGATTTATGATGACTTTGTTAGTATTACTGTATACATCTCAAGGTTTAACACGACTTACATTCTTATTTCAACTCTCTCATACATAAAATCCACCTCAAGATATATTTCGACAGACTTCTCAAGCGAAAATTGATCTATCACTTGAAGGGGGTATGTTTAGTTTTTGACTACTCTGATTGTATTACAAGAAGAGTTTGGATTGAAAAATTTCTTCATCAATTCTCAAATCATTTATCGAAGGGAAGTTAGTCAAGAATGAGTCTGGGTGAAATAATATCTACTTAACTAACGTAGATGATATAAACATATAAGAAGCTCCTATTAATTATGATTTGCTAACTAGAGCAGAGTAAGATGTATATATACCATATATATGGCACACGATTAGTAACCATTTTCGCGTGTGAAATATCCAAACAATGTAATGGACTGGTTGAAACTGACACGAAGAATATTTACAAAGTTAGCAACACTTGTACAGTACTTTGTTCATAGTAATAGTCTCTAACCCATTGAGAACTTCAAAAAATAACGTACACAGCTGGCAAAAGAAAGCAACAGAAATTTATGAAAAGGAACACGGAAGTTCAATCAAAGCCAAAGATCGCTTGCGTTTCCTTTATGCCAAAGCGATTCCTGAATGTTGAATACAATAGAACTGGAACTAAAATCGATGTTACTACATCTGAAAGACTTGGTGAAGTACAGGTAGCTGTAAAGGAAGCTTTTTCTATTGATGTTGGTTTGGGTCTTATTCAACTCTATGACAAACAAGGGCAGCACATCACAGACTTGGGTGACATCTCTGAAGAATACTACATGAAGTCAAAGAATGGTGGTCTCTTTCTGGTATTAACATTTCACCCAAGACTGTATTTTGTTGTACCTCCTGATCGTTTTGATTCTTTTAGATATCAAAGCTACCACGGAACAGATGGTAAGCCGTTATCGGAGGAAGGCATTGTTTTGAATGTTAAGAAACTCTCTCAATAGTTTTAACGTTTGAACTTTCTTCTCAATAAAGTAATTTGAGAGACCGAAAAGGAACATTCGTGTAGCAGTAGTATTTATATCAATCTTAATGACTAAATGAGACTCCTCATGAATTGACTTTCAAGTATGATAACAATCAGCGCGTAACTTACTTGATTTTAAGGAAATGCTTATTTATGGCCTAATGCTTACCCCCTGGCAAATTTAAATCTAAAGAGCAAGATGGTTACAATCCTATTACTAGGAATATGCGTTCTATTCAATACGATTGTGGCGAACAAAAAGGGTCAAGTTTCAGCGATAAAATTACTCAGAACCAGAATGGAAGAGGGTAAATTAGTCGCAATGGAAAAGGACGCCAGAAAGAAGCGCAAAATTGGACTGAAATTTACTCTGATTAGTGTCAGCAATACAATTGGTCTATTCGGAGTGAAAAGTGGATGGGTATTCCTGCTGTTATTATGCCGGTATTGAATCAGTTTACGACCAAAAAAGAGAGGTTGGATAACCTGGATCGTGTTCGGGAGTGTCTGAAACTATTTTGGGCGAAGGGGTATCTCCACGACGATGTTTATTGGCGAAATATTGGCTATTTCAAAGCGAACGGCAAAATCGTTATCGTTTTGTTAGATTTACATCCAGGTCATGTTTTTAAGCAAGACAATGACGGGTCTTGGAGAGAAGAGGTCATTGAAAGGTTGAAAGACTGAGTGGCCGACCCACCACAATAATAAGTTAACAGTTAGTAATCGTTTTGCAATGTAAATGAGTAAGCTTTAAGGTTAACTTTGTTATATTTGGCTGTTTAATGTACCTAATGAGCAATAAAGGCTTGATGAATTGATGACCAAATGAACGACTACTCTAGTACTATGAACTAAAAGGCGAATCATTGGTATCTTGGCATGGCGTTTTTACGCGATATTATGGCCAACATATGTGATGCTTGATACTTTAGATATTCAATTCATTTAGTAAATAGTCTATAAGACATTCTAACTTAAATATTTCTTCCAGATCAGATTCAATTTCATTGCAATTCTCAATAGAATTTACTCAATTTGAGAACAATATCCACCACCATGCGTTGGTCAGCATTATTGTTTTATAAAATCCTGTAAGCGGTATGGCTTATTATCGCGCATTAAAGACGCGCAATAACGTTAGAGAAAAGAAAGATCTCCGAATGATACCATTGCGTTCATAAACTCATTTAATTCGAAGCATTCTAAGTGGTTGGTGAATGAAGCCAAGGCACCCTTCAAGCGAAAAACTGTTATTGGTCTTCTTCGTGGGTTTCATGAACAATTGGAAATGATCCCAGATGGAATGATAGAAGTATTATCAATAATTAACCATAGGATGAAATGAAACCAAAGTCAAAGGAAATGAAGATGATGGTAAAGATGGCAATGACAGGTGGACGTAAGAAATTGAATTCGACGACTCCGAAAAAGAAAATGCTTGATGCTGCCAAGGCGGCCCTTCAGGCCAAGAAATTGGCTGCCAAAAAGGAAAAAATGCGGTTGAAAGAGTTGAAGAAGGTTTGTGTCTGTATTGTTAACGGTGTAGATGAAGAAAGGGTTGGTCGATTCACCAATGGCTGTAGACTCATCTTAAATTTTGGTTTTTAAACTATTTATTCAGAATATATGTGTATCTTTTTTTACAATCTCATGTTGGATTGCAATTGCAATCATTCAACGTATACACTCTCACGTTTAGGATTTTTATCATATGATACAATA
>JADGIX010000267.1:0-16535 GCA_027595885.1 Globomyces sp. JEL0801
CACTCCATGTATGATTAGGCCTTTCTTTTCATCTATGTATCTATTTATCATCAAGCTGACCGTTATTAGAATAGATAAGGCACGGAATGATCCAGTTTTCGTTACTGATGATTACACGTAATGCTTTTCAGAGATGGCGAACTCGGGTCACGATTCTACAACGCACCTTCTGTTTGATTATTACTTTTCATAGAATTTAAAGCAAATAAAATGGTTCATTCTGAAATACTGCTACTTTTTAGTCTTTAATTTGTTTCTGTCCTTTGAACCCAAGCAAGTTGTGAGTTTCTCAAGGTTCATCAATCATTTCGGCAGTGAAATATCTCAATGGTGTGAGATTTGATGTTTTTAAACCAAGTGAACCAACGAAGAATGATTTCTACAGTAAGTTAACGGTTTTTTATGTAATTACTTTAGGTACTACAGCGTATTGATCAGTTCTGCAATGAGAAAATATTTGATCCCATACATTTGAAAGTGTTTAGGGTTTTGCAATTAAAAGATCCGTCAAGCCAAATGGAATCGACGACCATCTGCAACTGAAATATTCTAAAACAATCCTTCCTTTAGCCTTCAAACGCAAGGTATCAGATATTGATTTCAATAGGTAAAAAAAAAAAGAATACTCAGGATGAACTCTTTATCTAACCCCTTTCCAATAGCATATGAATGGATCGAACGTATATTTCAATCATGTTTTCATAAAGGAGATAAAGAAATCTAAATACTGATCCATTAAGTCCAGTTGAGATTACAAATATGTAAAATCAGTAATCCTGGTAAAACGCCAACTGATTTCGTTTCCAGTCATCTTTTGACTTCAAAAACCGATCGACAGTGTTGTTTCTTCAAATTACATTTACCAGGTTTCAACAAATCGTGGTTGTCTAAAGGAAGTGAAGTGCACGTTTTCCAAAGCCAATGCACGGTCTCACTTCAATTTTAACTGAGTATGTCATCTTGATTGATTCCAATGTTGATTAAGAGTATTCAGTTAGTTTATGGTTTTGAGAATCGGAATTGTACCAGTTTGGAATTGATGTAGATGAAGCATCACCTGATAATAATTGCATGATTTTACTGATGATGAGTGGTGCATTTGTAAACCTGAGTGATACTCCGATGGGTAACACAGTTGAGTATATGGATAAGGACCAAATTAACCAGTTGGAAATGATATCTTTGTTGTTCTATAAGAAATTCATGGGAATTTCTAGATCAGTTTAGGAAAGCAGAGGTCTTTTTTTCCTTTCACATGAACGTTGACATTTGAATGGATCGAGACCCTGAATGTCAGTTTCCACAAAGAAGGTCAAATGCATTACAATACCCCCTCAGTCAATGACTCTCTCCTTGACAATACAATGATAAAGCATTTTGCATTCGACAACGCAGTGATACATACAACTTTCAGGATGGTCAATGAATCAGATATAGTAAAGTAAATTCAGTTTATTTAAAAATGTGACATTTGAATATAACGGTCACCTTGATGATAAATAGATACATAGATGAAAAGAAAGGCCTAATCATACATGGAGTGATCATGTTCTCTTTTCCTTTTGCCAGCACATAAGAGTCCTTCCTTGGCATTTCGGAGATGGGCCTTCAAATGCTCTCTTCTGGTAAACCTTGTTTGGCAGTAGTTACAATGGAAGTTCTTGGTCCCTTCATGAATCTTTCGATGTCGAAGCATATCATACTTTCTTGCAAAGCTAGCATTGCAATTAAGAAAATCGCAAGTATATGGTTTATGTCCAACATGAGTCGATTGATAGTGCAGTTTAACATTGTATGGTCGACAGTATGTCTTTTCACATCCAGGAGAGGGACATTTAAACTTTGATTTCCCATCTGTTTGCACCTTCACACAATTGATGACTTCTTCCGTTGAATCGGTGGTGCTTGGTGTGGCAAACATTTCCGTTGGAGTGACTCCAGCAGAGTCGACCGAGTTGGTTGTTGTTGCTGGTTGAGTATTGAGATGTTGAGCTAGCAGGTATGGATTGTTTTGAACGAATGCTGCCATAAATGCTTCCCAATTCTCAGGCAATACTGGAATAGGGATAAAAGTTGGATAAGGCATCATTAGATTGAGACTTGGGTCAAATCCATCTAGATTGGTTGGAGGTTCTATCTGTTCAGAGCCGTTGAAAATTGGATAATTAGTCGAGGCAAGAGGAGATATTGGTGATAGAGGAGTAGATACTTGCTCTGCAGGGTCGGCTAAATCGATTGCAGGTTGATCCGCTACATCGGACAAGGTGGGAGCTGGGAGTGTTGGAGGGCTATCTGGAGAAGGATAATCGAACGAGACCAAATCGTTAAACTTGTCGAACCTAAGAGTCAATACCAGAGACTAGGGTTACGTGAATGAGTTCTGATCGGCTTCGGACGACGTCTCTGTCTTTGGTAGGGTATCACTCTGATGGTATTTAGACAACCAAGAATCCATGATCTTTTGTAAAGTTGAAAAGATGGCGGGCTGGACTGTTCATTTTATATGATTCGATGCGGTTTGTCAACCCATTGGCCTTAGTCAAGAAGAGAACAAGTGCCACACCACTGACCACGACCCCCGCCAAAAGACACTCTTTGGTACGCTGGTTTTGATATGCCTGATCATGTTCAAGTTAAATGGTGTTGGTAGGGACACCATCATCCATCTGTTGGATCGTATCTTGTTGTATATCTTACTGATGGGTTTCAGTGTGGTGTACATATGATTGAGAATCACATACTACAAAGTACTAGTTGGAAGCCATCCATTTCAGTATCCACTTAGACTACCGTTCTACAATCTCCGTTCTGAGGTTTCGGATTTTGTGTCAACCGCACCTTGCATGACTGAACGACTATTGGGGCTTTATTAAATGTATCCTTGTTTTCTATTTCGTTACCTGGCAAACTATGTGAAAGAGTTTTTAGGATACTCATGTCAAGACCTGACTTGCTCTTTTTCTTCCTTTGGCTGATGGACATTTTGTCAGTTTATCCAACACAAAGAGCACAGACAAGATGGCTAATTAAACATTATATTCTACTACGTACTATATAGGAATCTGAACAATGGTCCCTGAACCAAGCTTTAGTGCTAATCCTTTTCAAATCGGATGAAATCCACCTTGATATTCACATTCTTCTTTTTATGGAACTTGTAAGTATTCGCTATACAACAGTTAATAAGAATGTCAATCGTACGTAAATCGTAATTTAATTCAGCCAACACTTGACCAGAAAACCCCAACTGTTTACCAAACTTTAAAACATAATCTCTCGTACTGGTTTTATGCAAAGTATAGATGGCATGTTGAGATATCATAGATGCAGCTGTCAAGAAATCCATATCAATTCCTTTCGCTTTTGTCCCAAACGGTGGATTCATAATCACAGTATCAGCCTTCAATCGATTTCCTAGTGTTGGAATCGTACTCCAGTGAGATACATTTGAATGTATGAGATCCACATATCCAAAATCGAGACAGTTTTGTGATGATTGTTCAAGTGCATCCAAATCAATATCAACACCGATATTGTGCTCTGAATTCATCATTATGGAAGCGCAAGTGAGCATACCACAACCAATTCCTAAATCAATGACTGATTTCCCATCAATATCATCGTAATCGTTTTCAGCTACAGTGAGTTTCTCTTAGAATCAAAGTACCAGTGAATAACATTTGAGAAGCTAAATGCGCATTGGTAGGATACTGTTCAAATTGAATTTTAGGAGATTGGAATGCAGGTATGGAGCTCAATGCACTCTCTAATTGCTTCAATTTCATTGTGCGTTGGAAACAAAAAAAAGTTCAGTTTGTAGACAAGGAAAGCTTAAACGATCTACGGTTTCTGGTGCTAGTGAATACGGAATTTATTGAAATAAATCGGTTATTCATGTTACATATAAAAGACATCATTCAAGTGTTACCTAAATTTACTATGGATTTTCGAAACATTCTTAAAAGAATTCAAAGAATCCGATCAGTAGAGTCTTTATTGAAATAATTTTATGCAATATTTTTGAAGAACTTTACCTGTGAGAGTTTCTTTGAAGTTTTGTAAGGATTTATGGACGATCTTGTCCACTTCGTCCTGTCCTAGATTTCCTCCCCCTTTTGACAACACATTAAATTCTTTATGGAATTCTTTTTTAAATGCAATTAATTCATCGATTTCTTGAGTTTTTTTCTTCACTTCCACCTCAACTTGCTCTTCAGATTCTAAATCGATTTCTCGATCCAGTTCTTTGAATCTTTTCTCTTCAACCTCAATAAAATTTGTTAATGCGTTTTTGATCATATCATTCTTTTCGTCCTCTTTTAGAGTTTGTACAAATTTTAGAAATGATTTGGTGACGATTTTGTTATTGAGAGTTCTTTTGAAAAACTCCTGTATATCTGCAACTGTAACCATTGGTGTAGATCGCCCAATGGAAATTTGTTTGTTTGTTATGAGGTGTTTCCAATAAATTTCGGGCACTTCAACCTCTTGGCATAGCAAAAGAAGTGTGAATATTTTACCAACACAGTCAATTTCTAACGGTTTCAATGTAATTTGACTGAGTTTTGCAAAGTGGACAACATGACGAAACTCAAGTCTCGCTAAAGTCACTGAACTAACACCAGAAATATTGATGTCTTTCTTGACGCTTTCCACCAATTCATTGACTTCACTTTCAAATGTTTCCCCAATTTTTTTCTGCTTTTTGAACTTAGTTGCAATTAGCTCGTATGACTTGATCTCTTCTTGAAGTTTATTAGACTTTACTTTTAAGTCTTGCATAGTCTTTTCTGCATCGGCTATAGTTAAATCTTTCTGATTAATGGTATTTTGAAGTGTTTCCGCTAAGATAGTAAGTTTCCTTTGTTTTTCTTCTAACTCCAGCTTCAGATTCGCATTTTTTTCTTGAAGGAATCTTGTATTTTCAAACCCACGATCAATCTTGTCATTGATGTCTAACAAAATCTTGTCACTGATGCTACGAGCAGATTCCACCATGCTTTTAAGAGTAGTTAAGCTAGCACTGTCTTTGAGTTGTGCAGTCTGTTTAACATAACGCTCCATGGCTACTAAAGTGTTATCAGAGAGATTCATTTGTCGTTCTATCGTTCGCTGAATGGCAATAGAATGGAAGTAAAGCTCTTGGATGATTTTACGTGCTTCTTTACTCCCAAGTTTGTCACTCCAAACCGTTTTAATGATACCTGTTGCGATTTGAAAAGGTGGGAAGAATGAGGCAATTTGATCAGCAACATCAATGATACAGGCCAGATTGCCATATGTAATAATATCCTTGGCAAAGCTTTTTTTGTTGGGTTTAACGAATTTCAAAGCCGTAGTAAAATCTACTCCTGACTTTTTCAAGACGATTAAAGCTTTCAAGATTGGAATTCTGTCATGATCATTTGCTTCTTCAAGTCTTTTGTTCAAAGTGACTTTTTCTTGTTCATTCAGCCCAAGATCTTCCACGGTGGGGTCTGAAATAGTATACTGATCTTGCAATCTATTGTGGATGCCAGTAAGTTTCAAGTTCATTTCATTTAACTTCAATTCATTGTAAAGCAATTTTCGATCCTCGTGGTACTGATAAATTTTCAAGAGCTTTTGGTGAAATTTATCCAAGAAACTATCGTCTAAATTCTTTGTTTGGAATAGATCGTCTGCAAATTGGAGTATCTCTTTGAGTTCTGTATTTTCAATTGCTTGGTGCTCCACATTTTCAAAGTACTGTTCAGGGTTTTGTTTATATAAGTTTGAGATTTCAACGATATACATAATATCCTTGAATTTCTGCTGTTGATGTTCTTCTGTGTATGTGATACCAGTATACCATTCTTTTGCACCAGGATATCTATCCTTGTTGGAGCATTTTGCAAGTAACTGTTCATAGACAACTTCATAATCTATAGGGTGAGCTAGAGGATAAGCTTACCAATGACTTTCTCCATATGATCAGATTCAACAAGCTTTTCCTTGGGTTGAGAATACCTTACTCTTTTAACATAATCCTTAACCGCTTCACCATATTTCTTCAACAGTTGTTTAAATTTGGGTTCGGTTTCTTCAAAGAGGATTTGGGTGGTTCTTCTCTCAAGGGTACGATTAGTGGGTTTTCGATTTTCTTTCGACATTGTAGTTGGATCAACGAGTGATTCGTTTCGGCCTTCTATCACTTCAGTGTTAGGAGCTCCAATCTTCCATTGAAGGTTCTCTTCAGTCTTAGACAAATCATCGTTTTCTATTTGATTAGGCTTTCAATGGGTTACTACGTCTGTTTTCATTTTTACGTTCTTCATCAGTAAAAGTACCTGATTGTGATTTTAATTGCATCTCGCGTTCATAGTTGGGAACAGAGATTAATGATGTAAGAGTCGAATGCTTTTGCTCTTCGTTCGAGTGAGGGTCGTTAAAGGCACTGGCATTCAGTTCATAATCATCAGGAGAATGTCCATTTGCCTCTTCAAATGGAGTATTATTGTATATTTGGACATCCAGCTCTTTAGCTGGGGAAATGGGCTCGATCTCCTGATTAGAATCATTTGAGATTGTGTGTTTTTTAGACGGAGTTTCAGGTTCCATGTCAGAGGCAGTGCTATCAACCATCAAACTTGGTAGCAGTTGTTCTTCGCGTTCATTGCTCAACAAATCATCTTTGCTTTCAGGGCTAGGATCATTCGTTGCAGATGTTTCTTTTGTAGTTTTGTCATCTTGTTCATAGGTTAGGTCATCATTGTTCACAGGAATTCCTTTGTTCGAGCATGGACCATCCGAGGTAGAGGTGCATGCATTAACTTCATCAGTAGACTTGTTTGGTTCTTCTTGAACAGAGTCATGATCAGTTTTTTCATCTTGTCCAGAAGCTGGGTTATCACTTTTCACAGGGTTGCTCGAGGAAACGGATGCATCTGTAGGAGTAGATTTTTCTTGCCAATTTTGTAAGTCAAGGCTGTTGATTTCGTGAATGGACGGACTAGGGAGAGGTGCTCTTTTTGCCAGTTTATCCTTCTTAGGAGAGACACGATTGGAGAAATTGAGACTTTTCTTTGCTTTCTTGGCAAATTGCTTGATTTTAGTAAAATCAATTTTCATGAGGTATGCTAGATGAGGATAAGTTTTGATGATGGAATAGTTCCACTTTTGTATTTCGCGTTCAAAGTGTAACACAAACACACAGTTTCATATTTTAATACTCTTCAGGGATGACGGTCACTAAATTACTATCTGAGTGGCAGTAAAGAAGCGATGCTTCATTTCTTTCTTTGTATATACTTACAATATGCTTTGTCCTGATGAATACTAAGTAGAATCCGGCAAAAACAGAGTGATGTGTAACGTGCAAAAAAGTACAAACAGTTTCATCATCTGTTTTTAAACAGAGGAGACTTCAAAAAAGTCTGCTAATCACGTTTAGTAAGGCCAATCATCAGTTCAAATGAGGATTAAGCTGGTCTATACTCAACATGTGTCAAATACTGAGAGAATTGTTGGTTACCTCTAGTCATAAGATGCCGGCCCTAGTGTTTCCCACGTTGTTTTCTCTTTCACAATTGGATCGATCTGTATTTTACTGTATTTGATACTCGCACAGTTTCATGGTACAATTTTTAGTGGAGATTAAACCTACAATTCAGACAAGTATCGCTAATAGAACCATCAAACCAATACGGTAGCATGGGATGATGCGCTTACCCTATATGATGACATATGTTGTTATAACAAGGATGATTGTCCTTTCTATGTGATTGCAAGGCCGATTTGGTATCACCATCATTGTAATGTTACATCATATCAAGCACTCTGGCTTTCTCAAGCCTCCTTCTCCATGTTGGCATTTACTACATACTAGGTAGTTGAATCTTACTGCAAACTATTTGCATTGTCGTCTGTTCCTATTCGATCTTGTCGTGTATTCCAAATTTGCAATTGTGTCAGTCTTGGACCTACCCTTTCATTCTGAAATTCAGACAAACTAACTTAATTGATGGTTCTTCAAAGCGGCGAAAACTTATGATACAAATGAACTTGGTGTGGATTAATAGTTATTTGAACTTAAAGAGTGGCAAGATCATTTAACTTCTCGTTCTTTTTACAATCCAAAAATAATTTGACACGATCTTCTATCACCATAAGCTACCACAAAGAAATATCGATAAGTTTTTCGGGCATTGGGTCAGATTGTTGACTATTTTTCTGACGCGCATTTGCTGATCTGGATTCAAATGATTTCTCTTGCTAACAAATACACATTTTGACTTAGGATTAATCCATTGCTTATCTTACAGATAAAAAACATCATTCAAGTGGTACCTGAATTTATCAGGTTTCTTGAAACGTTCCTAACATTCTAATTCATAAATTCTGACCAAAAGATATTTTATTGAAATAGTTTGCGCAATTATTTTTACCTTGTTCAAAACCTCAGAGTTTCTTGGAAGTCTCGCAATGATTCACGGACTATCTTGCCCATATCCACTCCGCCTTTTTTGCTGAGACAAGTTAAAAAACATGCACTGATCATTTTCAATACGCTATTCTCCATCTGGCCAAAACTGATTTGTCATCTTCAACCAATAGTCTACGACCTGTGATATTGGTAGCACCTACACATACTTTTGTACTTATTTGTAGTATAGGATGGAACCCATCACGAAATACTGCACCCCTATGAAATACATAGTCGAAATAGTAGTGTTCCCACTGGTGTTGCTTAACAGCAAAAATGGGTTCATCTGGCTTTGCACTTGTAATGGTAGCAGTTTTAGGTGCAGTTAAATTGAAATACACTGGCCAATCAGTGATACCTTGCATGACTTGTACACACGCATCAACATTGACAGTTCTTCTAAAAAAGTATTGTATATCTGCTACAGTAACGGTCGATCTCGACCGCGAAATTTCAATAACAGTTGTTCTAATGATATCATCCCAGTATTTGCCAGGTACTTCATTCTCTTTACATTGCAATAGAAGTGTGAATATTTCATTAACGTATTGAATTTCTAAAGGTTTCAATTCAATTTCATTGAGGTTTGAAAAGTGGACAACATGATGAAATCCAAATATACTTAGAGTCACCGGACCAACACCATAAATATCTATCCCTTTCTTGACGCTTTCCACCAATTCATTGACTTTACTTCTAATTATGGCTCTCTGCTTATCGAATATACTTGAATTCTTGTCATTTATCTTATTATGCAGACATTTGGTGTTTTCTTCTACGTATACCATGTTGTTTTGTTCCCCAAGGTCTTTCTTGAGCAGTTCATTTTCTATTTCTAAGCTTCGTGCATTTGCGACATGAAATCCGAGTTCCCAAACCCTCTCTTCTAGCCTATTTTCTAGAGTTTGAGTCCCTTTTTCTAATTCCACTACTTTATTGTTTTGTTCCCCAAGGTCTTTCTTGAACATTTCATTTTCTACTTCTAAGTTTCGTGCATTTTTGACATGAACTTCGAGCTCCCACGATTCCTCTCATTTAACATATTTTGTAGATCTTGAATTTTTTTTTCTAATTTCACTACATTATTGGTTTGTTCCCCAAGTTTTTTCTTGAGGGTCGCGTGTTCTTCTACTAAGCTTCGCGCTTTTGACATGAACTTCGAGCTCACAATTCTTCTTATATATCGTATTTTGAAGATCTTTAGCCTGTTTTTCTAATTTCACAACATTATTGTTTTGTTCCCCAAGTTTTTTCTTGAGGATCGCGTTTTCTTCTTGTAGTCGTGCATTTTCAAGTTCATAATTCTTCTTCTTTAATAAAGTAAGGTGTCGAATGTTTATCATGTTTTGTTGAGCCTTGGTGTTTTCTTCCAATTGTTTAACTTTGATATTTTGTTCCTCAAGCATAGCTTGCAGTAACCGTGCAATGTCCAAGTCAGCACGGTTATGTTTTTTCTTGAGTACCGTAAAGTCATTACGTTTCCTGTTGAGTGTGATTTCACTCTTGCCACTCTTTACTCGCACAGTTGCTGCCATTTTTAGGGATGGTTAGTTATATGCGATTGAATCCAGTCCTTTTATACTAATTTGAGACATTTGACATTTAATTGTGTGTCCACCAAAGTGATATTTATGCCATTTGGAGATTACAATAATGCAACAAAAGGATTTGTCTCTCACACGTGTGTGAATCTAAATTGTCAACCCATCACGCACAGTTTTAACCAATGGACATGAGATTGATGGTATTGCACTCGAAATGGTATATTTTTGCCCAACGTAACCAATGGTAGAAACAGCAAGATATTGAAAAAGTAAGAGGTAATCGAGATTATATACATAGTTCAGGAATGAGGTGCATGCCCGGCTAGCTCAATCGGTAGAGCGTGAGACTCTTAATCTCAAGGTTGTGGGTTCGACCCCCACGTCGGGCTGAACGGCCGCATGGCCCAATGGTCAAGGCGTCTGACTACGAATCAGGAGATTCCAGGTTCGATCCCTGGTGTGGTCGTTACACTTTTGCCTCTCTTTTTGTTCGTTGTCTTCTTCAGTGTACAATAGTGTCCCGCATGGAATATGATAACAAGTTGAACTAAATAAGAAAAAATAACTCAAAGTACCGATTGTAACCTTGAATATCATCACTATAATTGACAATGATTAGAACTAGTTACAAGAAACTTGTGGCTCGATGTCGTTCTATTTGTAATCATAGCGTAATGTAAAAAGTCAAGCTTTAGGTGAAAGACAGTGTTCTTATTATACATGAATTCACTCCACCATGTAAATTCAATTGATTTTTAAACTATTCAATAAAAAGGTGATTTCTACATCATAAGAATACCTAATTACAACACTGAGGAAATCAGCAATTTGCAATCCAATGTATAGCAACCATTCGTAGTTGATGGGTTGTCATAATTTATCAGGTTTACAAAAGCTTCGTGATTGGTGGAAAAAATGTGGTGGGGTAAGTGGGGTAAGGCGGGAAATTCAGCAGACAGGAGTAGCAAAAAATATATCTAGGTTATGAATTGATTAAGCTGTTTGTACTATTGTTCACCCCATACCACTGCGATTCCATTGACAAATCGACCAAACAATAACTCAACGCTACACGCAACTTGTAACTGGCAGCGTGTATCATCAACCGTATATCAGTGTCAGATTGTATTCTTCCGATCAAATGTTTCGTTCCATTTTTAAACCAACGTCATTTTTACACACAAGGATGCTTTTTCGACAATTATTTGATTTGGAGTCTTCTACTTATACGTACCTCCTAGCAGATGAAAACACACATGAAGGAATTCTAATTGATCCAGTTTTGGAACAAGTGGATAGAGACTTGAGAATTTGTAGAGAATTGGGTATCAATTTAAAATACTGTTTAAATACTCATTGTCATGCTGATCATATAACTGGCTCTGGACAAATCAAGAAACATTTACCAAATGTTCAGTTAATCATTTCATTTCGGACTCATCCAATAGGTCTATTATAGCAAAAGCTTCCACTGCTAAAGCTGATATCTATTTAGAGCACGGAAATGTGGTTAACGTTGGTAGTATTGGATTGAAAGCAATTGCAACTCCAGGTCATACAGCAGGTTGTATGAGTTTTTACTTGGAACAACAAAAACTAGTATTCACAGGTGATGCAGTATTGATACGAGGATGTGGACGAACAGATTTCCAAGGTGGTGATGCTGGTGCATTATATGATAATATTCATCAACATATCTTTACACTTCCAAACGATACAATCATCTATCCAGCTCATGACTACAAAGGAATCTTGTGTTCCAGTGTTGGTGAGGAGAAATCATTCAATCCACGGTTGACGAAAACAAAGGAAGAGTTTGTTCAGTTTATGAAAAACTTGGGATTGCCTTATCCAAAGAAAATTGATGCTTCATTACCTGCAAATTTGAAATGTGGAATTGATTATTAAATATAATTCATTTTCAACCAACTTGAATGCATGTCCTATTAAAAGTACCTGACATACTCTACAGCACATGATTGTGTAGACATCAGTTGATAATTCGACACGGTGTACAAAGAAGCAAATGAAAAAAGATCGAAAATAGTTTATTCCTTAGCTTCTACAGCTTCAGTAACTAAAGAACCATTTCGGATAACAGTACGGAACTGTTCAGCGACTGGCAGTTCCTTGTACTCTCCAGCATCATTCATCACCAAGATATTCATTTCAGAAGACTTGGCACTAAGAATTGAGATATTCTCTCCAGCCTTTGAAAGGTACAACTGGTACCCGTCTGTTTTGTCAATGACTGCTGTTGGACATACGCCTGTGATTTGAATTTGTACCTTTTGTGAGTTCACTTTGGAGTTAATAGTATGGTATTACCAGTATCAACAGTTGAGATGACATTTTCAACGAGAACTCCCACCTTTTTACTTCCATCTATAATAAGGTTCATAAACAATGAATACCAATGGTTAATGCATTGATCTTTCCATTTACTTTGATGGTCGAGTTATGGCAGTTGTAAATGTAAACAACATGCTTGATTTCTGCACCATCGATGACTACTTCTGGTTGATTGATTTGATTTTCCTTGCTATTAATTGAAAATCATTTACCACAACCCATTTATTTCCTTCCAAGGCAAGTTTTGGTGGACCTTTTGAAGCAGGACCTGCAACACGAGTTGGTGCCGCTACTCAGTTAAAACTACAGTTGTTATTACCAGGGGCTTCTTTTGCTGGTACGACACTAGTTGCACGCAATTCCGGGTTTTTATGGGTCATCTCTGATTTGTCAACTTTTCGAAGTCCACTGGTGCCTTTGCTCAACTCGCCCAACAACGCAGCAGGATTTGGGCCAGCTGGTTTAGGAGGTCCAGAGAAAGAATCAAGTTGAGCAGCAGTAGGAGCTGGTGGGGGAGGAGGAGCAGCACCACCTGTTGGAGCACCTACTATGAGGGAACGTGAATAAAATTACTGGCATTTTTAGCATCTCCACCTTTTGGATTCCAAGTTAATCCAGTGGTATGGTGTTGTTTAACATATGCTTTTAATTCATCCAAAAAGTTCATGAATGAGTTTGCCCATTCGACATGTGATGGATCCCTAATGAGTATAAATAAAAACTAGTAAATCAACTTGTCTTTGTGTTCTTTGATAACACGGTTACAGTAAAACTGAGCAGCATCTTTCATGTCTCCGATATAAGGAACAGGTGTAGGAGCCTAAGAATTTACTGTAAATCTGTAAAATTACAATGACAACCCATCCTAAGGCAGGTACACCATCAGCAACGGTTGTAAGATGAAAAAACAATGGCGAAGGACGGTTTTTATCCTTTAATTCGGTGATAGCCGCGATTTCAACTTGAAGAGGGACGATTAACTCTGATAAAGTTTTTTGGTCTGGTTTCTTTGAAACGGAGGCAATAGAAATCAAGTTACGTTGAGCATTCACCAGTTTGGCTAGAAGTTTTGCCTATTGCAAGATTATAAGAATTAAAAAAACGCTACTTGATCCTGAACTAAACCACCGATATTGTTTGATTTTTGGAGAAAGTCAGCGAAAGCACCAGAGATGAGAGCGTCAAATCCGACAAGGGCAGGACCGGTTGGAGAAGTAGATTGTTTGTTTGTTGAAGTAGATGAGACCGAAACACCCTTTTCAATTGCGATTCCTTCTAATCTGGAAGCAGCAGCTTCCAATCGTTCCAGAATATTTTGCATTTTTGAGTCCATTTTGAATATCAATGAAAAAAGCGCAAAGGAGGCTTAAATCAACCTTAACAAAGACTGAGCTCACAATAGGATGGATTCTTATAGAACCTGAACTAGGGAACTATTCACCACAAGAAAGAATCTCTAGGAACACCAAACGTGTTTATAACTTCCATTAGATTTGGTTTGAATGTTAGATTTATTAGGAATCCAGATTCTTACTTTAATGTTTAGCTTTTTGGTATTCTTGTGGACCAAATTCCAAAGTACTGGCATTGTATGCGTCAAAGTATTCTTTTGCCAACACAGATTTGATTTTCAAACCATGATCATAAGCTACAATAGTGGCTTCAGCCTCTGCTATAATCAACTCAGTGGTTTCTGAGATCATCCTTGTATATTGTGTATATTGATTCTTGTTACTATCAAGCTTGCCAATCTTGGTGGCTACAATTAGATTATCTGGGTATGTTAATGGCGCTTTGTATTGGATATTCAAACTCTTGATAACTATTCCTACTCCTGAACCTTGAGCAAGTCAGTAGATCCAATGATTACCATTTTTAAAGTTAGCATATTGTGTAGCTGTAAAGTGCTTTTTCAATACAGTTTCCAAATGATGAAATCCTAAAGAATAAGACAGACTATCTTACTTCCATTCTCTACGTAACGAACATGCCAAACATTATTCAAGTGACCAAAAGCGTCCATTTCACCCCAAGGAACTGGAAATCTAGCAACCGATGGAAAAGAATGAACCAATTTTGATACTTTATGAGAAAGAGATTGACGAATGCAAGGAATTAGAGATGCCATAATTTAGGAAAAGAATGAGAAAACGAAACGATAAAAAACCAGAATATCACAGACACTGAATTAACAGTGAAATCGTACAAGTCATTAAGGATATAAATAATCACGAAATAGTTTAATTGTGTTGTTTTGATTTGCTGTTCGTGTTTCAAAGGTGTCTTTTTCTGATTTCCCCAAATGACAGTCAAACCACTAACAGTTTTATGCACCAACGTATTAAATGCCCATGTTCTATGTACGATTTTGTTTGTTAATTCTGTAGCCTTAAGGCGACTGGATGACTTGCCTTACCAGTATATATTCCCAGTACTTGCAAATTGTCCAATTAAAAACGTACTGCTGGTTCCTATACTAATTGTAGTTGACTGCCTTGGAAAAATTAAACCCTTTTATTATAAACGAAACTGACAGTAATTATTTCGTATTTTATTTTATTTTGTAGTCATTTGGAAACGATTTATTCATGAAGAGTATCCTCAAGAATCAATAGACGTCCAACAAAATGATGGTTTTCGCCAATTATACCAGTCACTAGTTATTAAGCAGAAACAGAAACAGGAGAAAATGGCACTCAGGTTGAAGGAATTGAAATCTCAGTCCATTAAGGAGAAAGAATTCAAATCTTGTGTGGTTTTGAATAAAATACCGAGGCTTAAATCAAATGGATCTAGAGTTGCTAAAAGATGTGATCAATCAAAATTGGGCAAAATCAAACGGGACTTTAAGAAACAAGTTGCTGTAACCTATCATTCTGTTTCTAGCTTACCAGATCGTACTACAAGATTGAATGATCACGGAACTGGATTGAAGATAAAAACCCCAGTTAACCATTTCAATCAACTCTCTCTTTCCAAAACCAGCATTACAAATATGAGAAGTACTACCAACGCAACTGGATTAAATATGAAGAATGGGGCTAAAAATAATCCAGTTCAGTTAAAGTCAAAGATGGATCGTATCGATACCTTGACACAGTTCGAAAAACCAATAATCAAAACGGCACCAATGGAGACTATAAAACGCAAAACTGACTCTCTAAAGTGGTTATCTGGAAAAAACAATCCTACTTTATGTCTACCATCTCAACAACCAATGAAACCACACCAAAGTCGATCGAGGATTGTCTAATTATTTTTATTGAAAATAATCATAGATTGTATAATTTGTAGTTGAAATGAAATGTAGAAAATAAATTTGGCTGCGTTTTAATTGATTAATGCATTGGTGACTTCTTGTAAGTTAGATCCTCAGTTATATAACCTAAATGCTGTTTATTAGACAGTTAATCGGTTTGAATCCAGTAATAGCTCGCGATATAACATCATGAGTGTTGTACACAAATGTCAAATGATCTTCATTAATTTTTTAATAATTTTTCAAGATTCTACAACAAATTCTCAAACGATCAATGTCCTCTATTAAACATGTTTCCACCAGTCTCGCTCCAAAAGCAATTGGACCATATTCTCAAGCTGTAATCGCAAATGGAATGGTTTATACTGCTGGTCAAATCCCATTCATTCCAGAAACTATGGAAATATTAGATGGTGATATTCAAGCTCAAACCAAACTTGCTTTGAGTAATCTACGTGCGGTTTTGAAAGAAGCTGGTACTGATTTCAACAATATCGTCAAAACTACTGTGTTTTTAAAGGTATTCCACTGGAATTCTAATGGTAGGATATGAATGATTTCAGTAAAATGAATGAAACTTATGCTGAAATGATGGGTGATGCAAGACCAGCTCGATCTGCTGTTGAAGTTGCTCGATTACGTAATATCATCATGATCATCTAACTTTAGCTCGTGACGTTCTAGTTGAAATCGAATGTGTAGCTGTTATTCCATCCAAGCTTTAAATAAACATCTTTAGCATTTTACATTACTTTCAATTGCTAATAAAAAACTCTGACCCCTATAAAGTCATACACCACCAGTATGGTGAAAAAATTCAAATGGTCCAGATTGAATGGGTCCAAACGGGCTTTCAAAACAACTGGCTCTGGACAAAATTTCCAAAAGTGTAACGACCACACCAGGGATCGAACCTGGAATCTCCTGATTCGTAGTC